>WBNH01004788.1:94962-134268 GCA_013401255.1 Urocolius indicus | reverse complement strand
TGCCATGCCGTGCCGTGCCGGGCCGTGCCGTGCCGTGCCAGACCGTGCCGGGCCGGGCCGGGCCCGCTCCCTGCGGCTCGCCTCGGGCTCACCCCACCCGCCACCGCGCTCCCGGCGCCGGCCGCGGGCTTCCCCTGGCTGGTGCCGTCTGTTCTCCCTGGGCGAGCTCGGCACGAACCCCTGAGAGCCTTCCCCGGCCCTCTTCCCCGGGGCTGACCCTCCAGGCACGCTCCCGGCCCGGCTCATGCGGAGACCGGGTCCCCAGAGCCAGCTCAGTCTCCCCTGCGCGAGAGGACGCCCCGTTGTCACTCCCCCGAAAGGCTGCACCGCAGCCCTTTGCCCCGGCGGGGACGCTGGGCCTGTGCCCCTTCCCCTGCAGCCACCCTGGTGCTCCTCTCCCGTGGCCCTCCCCTAGGAGAGCACCCCAGACCCCACCTCTCCCCAGAGCTCTGCCCTGGCTCTGAAGCATCCCCCCAGGCCAGGCCCTGGGGCCAGCACCTGCCCCTCTTGTTTCCCTCTGCCAGGGCTGGCTCGATCTCCTTCTCCCTGGGCAGTCCCAGTACATTCCTCTCCTTTTGCTTTACCCCAGCTTTGGCTGAGCCCCTTCCTCCCGAGCTCACCCTTCACCCCGCCTGGGACGCCCTGTGCATCCTCCCCGGGGTGGCACTTGTTGAGTAGCCCTGACCCCATCCTTGTCAGTCTCCCTGTAGAGCCTTCCATGGCTGAAGGGGACGGGAGGACCTTGGGTGGGTGTTGGGGAGAGGGTTGCTTCCCCCACGCAGGGCCTGTCTTTGGACAAGGGAGAGGTGCTGCATGTGGGACTTGCTTGGGCTGGGCCGGAGAGCAGCTGAGCAGTGAGCATCTCCCGCAGAGCTTGGTGGCATTTGCCGACACACGGTGCTTGGGCTTCTGCGGTCCCCGTGTCCCTTCTCGTGAGCGGCCGGGTCTATAAACAGATGAATCCTGTAAACAACTCCTCTCCCCTCGGGATGCTGCGAGCCCTCGTGTCCCGTGGTTCGCAGAACACCAGCTGGGCCCTGCGTGCCGGGTCGAGCCGAGGGTCTGGGGATGATATTTCCAGGGAGGCGCGTGGCACTGACCTGCCTGAAGGTGGAGCTGCTCGGTGGGGCTGCAGGGGGAGTGTTGTCCGTGCCTCTTCTTCCCGAGGCAGGGCGGGGAGTTGTTTACAAAGCGACAGCCTGTGTCTCCAACGGCTCAGAAACTCATCCGGGGATGAGAGTCATTCATTCCTGGCTTCATTTTCGAGCATTTTTCAAGCTGTCACAGCTTGGCAGGTCTGTAGCTGCAGTGTCAAGATTTAGAATTATTCTGTCGGTAATTGCTTTCTGATTCATCAAAATGATAGATGAGAGGGGAAAATGACAAATAATCACAAGTTGGGGATCTTCAAGGGTATCCCTAAAAATGTGACTGGGGAAGCGTGGCAGGAGCGAGTCCCTTGTCAGGAGGTCACCTTTGCTGTCAGAGCAGTGACAAAAGAATCCTCTGAAGTGCAGAGTTGGGGGGTCGAGGGGTGGGGGAAGGATCACTGGCAAACGAGTCTGTGAGCTGAGCTGCAAAGGCAGCTTTAGATGATTCAGTCTCTGGCCTTGTTTTTTTTTTTTTGCTGAGCCAGAAAGCGCAGGCATCATCACCCTGGGTACAGCAACTGGCCTTTCCAAGAGTGCTAAAAGCAAGCCACAGCTTCTGTGCTGAACTCCTCTACCTGCAGAAGGGCTGTGTGTGCTCCGATGCCTGCTTTTTTTTTTTTTTTCCCCTCAGCTATACCAGCTTGTCTAATAAAAGCTATTACTGCTCTCCTACTCATCGCTGCAGACTAGCACAGCCACGAGTGATCTCTTACTTGTCTTGTTCCCTTAGTTACATTTACAGAGACTCTGTTTGCCACGAGTCCCTTCGTTTTCAGAAGCGTTGTGGGAGTTGTGTGGTTACATCTCTTACATCTCTTTTTTATTCCCTCCCCCCCCCCCTTTCCTTTATATGTTGAAGGCAGGTGACTCATCGTAACTCCAGCTGATATTTCTCACTGATCTCTTCTTTAGCACAGTGCACCGAGCTGAAGATGCATCGGCAGAGTCAGAGGAGAGCTGCTGGTACCAACCGGCGTGGATTTAAGCAAGCAGACAGGCAGCTTGGTGGTTGCTTCTTGTTGTTTGCTTTTGTTTCGGTAGTAAAAAGATTTCTAGGCTGTGTCTCCAAAAGCAGAGTGACCTAGGGCAGGCTCAGGTGCTGGAGGGCTCCTGCCTGTCGCTGTGCCAAAGCGCCCGTCCCTGGCCGTGTTTCTGCAGATAAGGGAGCGTTTCCCCCCCTCGCCACAGATGCCTTTTGTGGGAGTGAGGCTTGGCTCATCTCTCTATGCAGAGGGCAAAGGGACTGTTTGGAGCAAAAGATAACAAATGGAGAGGGTATAGCGAGGTAATTCCAGGAAGACCCGGGTTAAACTCGCCTGGAGCAGAGCAGCTTTGCTGTGCAAGAACCAATGCTTTTCTAAAAGCAGCACTTGGGTTCGTTTCCCCTTCCTAAGCAGACAGCCATTTGTGGGCTGCAGCAATGCTTGCAGAGGCACCAGGAGCTGTGCATGCCATTTGTGCAGTATTCTGTCTTCAGAGGGCTCAGCGAACCTTTGGTGCAAATCGTGACTCACCAGGATAATCATCTTTTGTCTCTAGGCGTGTGTGCGCGCGTATCTGCTGAGGAAAGGGAGGTGGAAAGGCTAAGGGAGCTTTTGAAGGCTGCAGATAGTAGGGAGGGAGCGCTCGCGTTCCTCTGTCAGCCTCACCTTGCTGCCTCGGGCTGTAGGGGGAGCAGGGCACTGCCGTTCTTAGCGCCGCTGGGCATTTGGAACTTCTTGTTGGTTGGTGTTTCCACACGGGGCGGCTGTTGACAGTTCCGTGGTGTTACAGAGAAGGGTTTGGCTCTATACTGGGTAACACGGGGTCTTTGTTGCATCTTCTCTTATTTTAGATCTAAGCAGCACATTTGAGCTATTTCAGGGATCTTGAAGGAAGGCAGAACGATCCTGTGGAAGGACACTGGTCTGGGAATCAGCCAACTTGACTTGCATTTCCAGCTCTGCCATTCTCTGGCGTGGAACGAGGGGCTCGTTGCTTAACTGCTCTGCACATGTTTATTTCTAACTGAAACAGAGCTGATGGTGCTCAGCCTGCTTTGTAAGGCTCTTTTAGATGACAGCTCAGGAAGCGCCAAATGTTGTTCTGGAGTGATTTGCCAAACAGCCAACACAGACAGGGACGGGTGGTTTAACTCTGTGCTGGCCCACTGCTCTCCCTCACCGCTCCTGAGCCTCTCGGCCGAGCCCTTTTTGATCAGAGCAGCTAAGGCTTGCCGTGCATCTCTCTCCAGCAGTCTAAGGGCTGGCAAGGAGAGGAGAGGCTGAAGTACTAGCTTGCATTGTGTGGGCACCTGCCCTCAATTGTGCTGTTCATAGAGCACTCGGGTTCGCACTAATAATGCTCAGCAGGTTCCTCCCTGCTTGTCGAGTGCCTTCTTTAATAGGAATGGTTAGGCATGTCTGTGCAGAGGGCTTCCGGAGGCTGATGCTGATTGAGGAATCCAGGCTGCCAGACAAACCTGTTGTCCTGTTCCCAGTCTGCCTTACTGCCATTGCCTGTATCTCCCCTTTTTGTGTAGTGCTGGTGCAGCCTTCCACTGAGCTACTGTGTCAGAGCAAAACATCCTCCTTTGAGGAAAAAGCCTCTCCCCACTTGTTTTGTTGAACACAAAAGCTTACAAATGGCTGTGTCGAGGTGGCTTCTTGTTTTGGCATGCAAGTTTTGACTTGATCTGCTGCCAGATCCCGGTTTGTTCTGCCCCAAGGCTCTGAAGTTGTGGGGCTGAGGAGGGGAAGTTCGGGGTTGTGTTGGAGGGTGGGAGACCTTCTGTGAAGTGATGCTTTGGAGACGTTTGAGCTTTTAAGGGGAAAACCTCGTTGCTCTGGAGCAACTTTGGTTTGGGGAAAACCTCGTTGCTCTGGAACATCTTTGGTTGGTGTTGCTCTTGCCTCAAAAAACCCTTTTTAGCAATCAGCTGTAATAAAGTGTTCTTAACTGGATGAGTGGTGACTTGTACATGTGGCTCCCAGTAACGCTAAATCCACCACACTCTGTAATAAGGTTCTAATGCCTGGGGTATTCTGCCTAAAAACAGCAAAAATAAAGGAGAGCTGTTGGGGGAAGATCTAAATCAGAAGCAAACAAATGGCTTTGAATCTTTCCCTCTGTTTCAGTGAAGGATGCCGAGAAGGAAGAAGCCCACAGAGGGCCTGGACTCTCGAAGTCAGGATGGGGAGGAAGAGGAGGAAGAGAAGAGGAACCCAGCCCAGGCCAAGAAGAAGCGCAGCTTTGTGGATGCATTTATTGTTATATCTGACAGCGACGGAGAGGTCAGTGATCGGCCAGCGGGGGCTGGAGCCCGTGCTGGGCCCTGCAGTTGCAGGAGAGTGCCTGAGAGCTCCACGCTGTGTGTGCCAGGGTCAGGCTTGGCTCAGAGGGTATTGTGCCATGCTTTCTCTTACATAGGAGATGAATAAAATCCTATTTGACTAGGAAATGAACGGTGCGCTTCGTGAGGGTGAGTTATGAGTCTGGGATTTGATAACCAAATCCTCTCAGAACTGAATCTGAAACATAATTTAAAAGTAACCTTTCCTCAATCCCTTTACAAATCTTTTTTTCATAATTTTTATTTGATTGATTTCCAGCTAAACCATAGAAACATGATTCTGTATGATGAGCAAACAGATAAGAAAAATGATTCAGAACACAGGCTCGTGAGTAGCTCAGACACAGCTGGTGTCTGGTAAACTAATCCTGAATTACAGAAGTGTGAGGTTTTTAACCCCCTTCCATGGGGTGCAGAGGTGAACCTGCGCTGTGGATGCGCCTGGCTGAGAGATAAAGGCTCAGATCATTGATCCCGAGCGCCGCCTTGCAAACGTCGGCCTTGCCCTGAGTGATCGAAATGTCTCATGTCTGGGATGAGTGCAGGAACTCTCACCTGGGGGAAACCCAGAGCCCTGAGAGCCTGTCCTCAGCTTGAGGTAGACGAGAGGAAACTATTAGAATCATTTTTGGTTAATGTATGCCCGCTGAGGCTTTGCCCTGCCTCGCTGATGATTGGGGATCCTAAGCTGCTTTTTGTAATTCCACCATTTTCAAAAGCATTTCAGTTCACTCTCAAGCTGTAGATCTTAAATCAAGTCCCTTTTGCTCCCACATCTGCAGCGTGCTTCTCTACAATAAGGCGATTATCATGTGAGGAGGGGGAAAAGCACTAGAAATAAACAGTAAGAAGCTGTAGGGCAAATGATATTGGATGGTTTTTCTTCACATTGTCTGAGTTCTTTCCCGTTGGGAAATTCCCTGAAAGAAATAGAACATATGGCAGTAATAGTTCAGTGGGGTTAAACCCTTAGCTCTGCAATATGCTAAGTTAACTTCAGATGTCTGCTGCATCACTGGCCTTTATTGTGAAACCTATAAGGGGAAAAAAAAAAAGGAGAAAAGAAATCAGCAGCTCTAAGAGCTGCTGCAGTACATAAAAGATCAGGACCTGTTATTGTCTGCAATTATTCATCTCAATGTGCGTGTATCTGAAAAAGAGGAAACAAACGTCTCTTAAAAGGCATCTATAAAAAGGTTAGGCTCCCTGCCTGTTCTCCAAGTTTGTCTATAAACAATAAATTCTGATGGCATAATCGGTCATATTACAGAAAAGGATATGCTCAGAGAGGCCGTTAAAGAGCCAATTAGGTACTGTTTAAGTGACAACAGTTCAGTCAGTTGAATGAGTGGATTTATTCCGTTCAGTCTCTTTTTTTCTGTGAGTCATCAGCTTCCAGATCCAGTGCGACAGCCTCTCGGTGTGCTGCTGCTTGGGTTTTTTTTTTTATGCAAAATCAAACCCAAAAAATGTGATTTACTTGGAATCTCAAAAAACATAACTGTCTGGCTTCTGTTACTGTCTCAGCTCTTCAGTGTACATCAAGTTGAATTCCAATTTCGAACCTTGTAACTGTTGTTCTTGCTCTAGTAAGACCTTGTTATGTGCTCAAGAAGAGGTGTGGGAAGCTCAGATCAATAGCAATTTTAGAGAACAATACATTCTCGATTAATCTTGCATCTGTTAGGACGTGGTTCCTTATGAATCAAAAGCTACAAGGACAATTTGGGCATCATTGATTCGATGGCTTTCTTCCTTGGCAGTCTCTTGGCAGGTATCTATAGAACAAGTCCCTAGTTCTGCTTCCAGACCAGCAGATCTTGTAGCAGCTGCACCTGGAAAGCCTCCAGCTTCTCACTTTTGATGATCTTTGGCAGACTGCCTCTCCCAGGAATTTTTCAGTCATGCTGGATTATCAAGCTCATCCATGCAATTTTGCCAACTTCTCTTTCTTTGCACATGTCTGTGCTGTGGCATCTGCAGAGCTGCATCAGAAGGAAGTTTTCTGGACGTGGGGCTTTCTGATCTCTGCTATATATAATCCTGGGTTTGGGAAACACTTATCTTTTTTTTTGGGAAGGGACAGATAAAATAAGAACAGTCCCTCTGGCTCTGTGGAAACTAGAGAAGATGACCTTCATTGTGCAGACTGTTGTCTCTGAAAACGCAGCCATGACAAGGGAGCAAAATGCTTCCTGTCTCCCCAGTTTAACTCCTGTGGGGAGCTGGTTGCCTGTGCCAGAAGGTGGGATGGTCATTCACAAATTCACAATACTCCGTCCTATCGGTGATGCCCACTCCAAGCACAGCAATTCCTGGTCTGTCTCACGGGCATCCTGCTTGAATTGGGCTCTTGATAAAGACTCTTCGGGCCCCAGGATTTTCTGAAGCCAGGTCTGGAAGGTGGTTGGCACCCAGCAGGAGGCCTGGCGGTTGTACTAACCTGTTTGACTGGTCAGCACCCTTCAGTGCAGTTGACTCCTGCTGAACTGCTGTGGGACCTTTCAGAACGGTCCCTTTTCCCTTGGTAGATCCTTTGAGGGTGCCTGCCTCCACTGGTAGAGTTTACATGAAGTCTCCCTGGCACTTTCTGCCGGGTTCATCAGCTCTGCCAGCCCTTGGGGCGACTGGACAAGACTCCAGGGTGATGGTGCTGTGTGTTTCTGTGTGGTGTCCACAGCCTGTCTTCCCTTTGGTGTGGAACTTCCCTTTCCCTGAGCATTCTTGTGTTTGTTGATCCTCGCAGTCTGGCTAAACAGCAGAGTGTGCTGATGTCTCAGATGAGGTGTTGGTTTTGGTAGGAGGAGGGAGACGTGTTTGGACATGGACTGGAACACCTGGCACTGTCCCATCCTGTTCTCCATCAGCTGTGGCAGCAGGCACTTGTCTCAGGCCCAGGCTTGGCCCAAAGGACGCCCGCTACGGAGTAGATGGTGCTGGCAGTGTCACAGCTAGGATGGCAGTGCCCATCTCCCACCACAGAGCACGTGAGCGAAGCAGAGCCACGTGGGACTACTGCTGCAGCCCTCTCTGTCCCCACGGGCTCTGCTGCGGTACCCAGGGACCTGGTGCCTCCAGCTCCCACAGGACTGTGCTCCCAAGGAGGCTTCCCGGTGCTCACTCCTCTGAGATCAGACTGGTCTGAATCCAGGCTCCTTGCAGCCCGGTAAAAGCCTTTTCTTTCCAGAGGTCTCTCTCCCGTGTGTCAGGAATTACACGTCTGGCACGAGCCCCGTTGTGTCTCGTCATTCAGGTCTCGACTTCCAGCAGGTTTGTTCTAATGAGCTGAAAGACAGCAGAGCTGAAACAGATTCTGCACTCAAGTCAGAGACTAATAAAGTAGGGTGTGATATTAATTTCAGCAGCAGCCTTGGTTAGAGCCAAGCGTGGCACTTCCAACATCTAATTGGCTTTTAAAAATGAATTAGTCTGGTTTTCATCTGCATGTTTCCTGTGTGGGACGTGTGGTGTTTGTCTGGGCCCTGTCGTTAGATGGTCCCAACTGCCGTTGAGCAGCGCAATCAGCCAGAAGCCTTTGACTTTGCAGTCAGCACTGTTGGCTATGGAGACGTTCCCCTGAATCAGGAGAAGCTGATTTCTGCGGTTTATGATGTGGATTCGAGGGAGCAGGATGTGGGAGGCTGGCTACTGGCTTCCATTTATGGGCTTTTAAAAGAGAGTAAAGCTGTATCTGTTTCTGCTGGTGGAGTCAGGTTCTCTTAAGTACGTGCAAAAGCATGTTTAAAATGAGAATTTGATTTCCTGCTGTCTGGAGAAACCAAGCAGGTTAAATAAACAAGGAAGAAGAATAGTGGCTGCCTTCCTCTGAACGTGTAGGGAACTTTGGAAATCTGTCTCTTTCTTGATCTGTGTACAATGCTGACAGTGAAATTGCTCATAAGAGAGCATCATAAATTAAACTGCAAAGCCTGACACACAGGAAGAGAATTTGGATTCCTTCTGGCCATTATGCTTGAAATTGACGGCAAAGGAGGAGAGATGCTCTCCAGGCTGGCACTGAGCAGAGGTGTGCAGTTCCCACCTCGCCTCTGCTATAATAATTAGTTTCCCCTGGAAGTTGTGTGTTGGAGATGACCTTGTAACTAAGAGTAGTGGCTGCAGTTTGGGAATATTTTAATTGATTAAGATTATTTTTGGACTTGTGATCTTATTAGAAAGGCAGTTGGTTGAGTGGCCCCCTGAGTTCCTATTATCCTCGTAGACAGATGAGCATTAAAAGGTTGGGTCAGAAAGAGCAAGCCCCGTTGTCTTCTCTGAATTTTCTTGGCACCTTCTGTTTCTACCATCCCTGCCTGCATTTATGCAGAGCACTCCGGGGCCTGCGGGGCTCTCTCCCAGCAGAGGTACAAACAGCCATAAATCCTAATTAAAAGGTATGTTTTATTTTCTGGGTTTAGAAATAAAGAAGATTTAAGAATTCTTGGGATTGAGATGTGTGTGTATATTTTGGCCCATCAGGATTAATTGGATTTGCTTCAGCGGTTCGCTGTGCTGTGGCTGTTGGGTGGAACGCTGCTAAGCAATTTAAACATCTCTCTCAAATGCTTGAGGTTCATACAACACGTGTCCTGCTGTAATTTTGCTCTTACCACCCTGGTAAATGTTGAGATTCTTCAGGAGCTGGTGCAGGGAACGGAAGCTGCGCCATGGAACCTGCCGGCCCCTTCCCCTGCGGAGGCCCGGAGGTGTTTGGGCCCTGGCCTCAGAGGTGTGGCGCAGGTTTGATACATGTGTGTCTGTGCACAGAGCAGAGCCTGGCAGCCGTGGCGAGTTTGGTGTGCTCATAAATCACATCCGTGCCCTGCAAGGGAGCTGCAGATGAGAGTGTCAGGGTTGACCTTCCTGCAAGTGCAGGAGTGATGAGGGGAAGATTGATGCCTAGAGAGAAGAGCTGGGGATTTACAGAGCCTGCTAGGATTAAATTGCCCCTGTCTTAAGCTGGAGTAGGTTTAGCACTGTTAGGGCTTTGGGAGAGAGTGGGAGAGCTGTGGCTTAACCTCCTCCAGTGTATAATCCTAGTGTGATCCCACAGACCGTTCCCCACTCCCTTAGGTGCGAGCTGCCCGCAAGGTCAACATGAGGCTGCTGCTGCAGCCTGAGGCAGGGCAAGGCACAGGAGGAGAACTTGTAGCTTGCGGCAAACTGTGAAGGGTGACATACCCGGGCCCTGGAAGAGAGAGGATTTCACTATCCTGGCATCCATCTTCTTGCAAGAGAGATTCTGGCTGTGGAGCAGTTTTTTTGAGACAGAGCAGCAGATCTTAGAAACAGGGTACCAAAACCAGGCTGGGTGGGGAAGAGAGGGAATCTGTCAAAGTCAAAAACACTTAAGTGTAAGCATGAGTGTGTGTGTGGACTTGCCAAGCACGATTGCTGCCTTGTGAGTGGATTCTTAAATGAGTGGAAGTGAGGACTGGCTCAGGTATTGGGGCATGTGAAAGCTGTAACGTATGAGGGTTTCAGGAAACCACTTAATGGTACGTCTTGCAACATCTTAGTTGGATAAATAATTCAATTTGGTGTAGGTAGTAACATTCCTGGATTGAGATCCTGCTAAAAGGCTGTCAGGAAAAGCTGGTGGTGAACAGAAGAGAGGCTCATTTGGGGGAGATGTAAAGCTGAGGCCAAGAAGATCAATATTAGGTCTGTGTGTGTTTTAACATCCTCGTTAGTGATCTGTAAAAGGGAGCAAGTGGTGCATATACATGAGTAAAATCTACAGATAACACTAAGGGTGGAGATGTCTTGACCAAAACTCATCATAGAGGTGCAGTCCAAAGGACTTCACAGCTTCAGAAACATAGGCCACAGACAGCAGAAATTGATGACACTGGATAATAAGTTTGCAATAAAGCAGCCCAAGCCACATGCCCGCCTTGAAACCCCCATCCTGGCACAGCAGGCGGTACCGGGCACCAGCAGAGAGTCTCATGGACAGCAGCAACAAGCGCAGCTGCAGCCGGAGCTGTGTGAAGGCCCATCGTGGCCAGGCGTGGGTCTTTGCCTGAAACACTGGGTTTGATTCTAATCCATCCTGATTTAGAGAGACAAATTATAAGGGGTCCGGTGCCAGCCTTAGGTAATGTGTACGCCCTCGCTTAAGCCGTTAGGACAGCAGCTTGCATAAATGAGTGCCAATTAAGCCCGTGACCGTTCGTGTTGCCGTCGGTGTGCTTAAAGCTGAATGCACAGAGGTTGGTTGTGTGGGTGTAATTCTGGAGGGCCTCGAGATGACAAATTTGTGAAGGATTCAAGCTTCAAAAATGAAACACTTGTGTCAGCACAATGAAAGAATGGCACAAAGAGTAAATACAGCTGGCTCTTCTGCCCTTGGGTTGCATTAATGTGGGTCCCCTAATATTGCTGGGATTCTGATTTTGGTCAATTGGAATTGTCTGGGCAGAGTAATGGAAAGGGCATGGCAGGAAACAGTCCTGGCTTACAGGTGTGTGATGATCACTCATGAAAAGGTTTTAGTTTTCTATTCCGAGTGCTTACAAATACCAGTGTTTCAGCAAGGCCAAACAAATTCTCTCCCAAAATCATGGGCAGCAGGTGCAGTGCATGGTGGTGACTGGCATGAAGTCTATTGTCTCTCCTACTTCTCTGTTTATGTCAGTCTGTAACTCTTTTTGCTCATTATGCTTATCACACGGCTTTTAATAGTTACAGAATGTGCTTGCATTATGTTTGAAATTCAAATTTCACACAAATAGAGGCTTGTTCTTCAACCAGTGTTTGTGTCTGAGTAGTGGCAGGGAGGGGGCTGGTAGTGTTTCTTACATATTGTATACTCTCACCATTTTTCTTTTCCCCCATTACAGCAGGAGTCAAAGGAAGAGAGTGGATTGCAAAAGAAGAGAACGAAACAGCAGCTGGACAGAGCCAAGTTTGCTCCTAAAAGAAAAATTGCACGTAGGTCTCGTGTGGGGCTGGGGATGTAGACTTCTGCTCTTTGTGTTAGAGAGAAAGGCTGTGGTGTGGCTGGGGACGCACAGCTCTCGGAGAAGACCCTTCTCAGGGGTAAAATTTGCCTTTCTTGAATAGACAGCGCTGTCAGTGCTTTCCTCCCCGGGCAGTGTGCACGCAGACTGATGCGCTGCCAAAAGAAGCGTGCGAGGGTGTCAGCACTTCACCGGGTTTCGAAATGGGTTGAAGCTGATCTGAAAGCACTGTCAGTCACAAACTGTTTCCTCGTTCAGGCCCCTCTGCTGCTGTCTTTTCCCTGAAACGTCACCATGCTCTGACCTGGCAGTCGCAGCTCGGGAAGGATCTGAGTCGCAGCTGACAGCTCTCTGTAATCATGGGCTGGTAGCGCGGGGGCAGCTGGAGAAGCCAGCGACGTTGGGCATCAGAAGGAAGGGTGTTAAGAACAAGAGATTTGTTTTACGTCATTTTACTGTTACATAAATTGTTGATGCACCCACATCAACAGCTCTGTGTGCGGTTCTGGGCTCTGCAGCTCAGGGACACGGTGGGTACATGCAGCGACTGGCAAGCCAAGCCACGAAAGGGATGAAGCAGCTGCCTTATGAGGAGAGACTGGAAAGCCTGGAGCTGCCCTGTTAGGAGAGGAAGTTGGGATCAAAGTTCGCATCAGGAAGGCAGTGACTCTGCTGTTAACCAGCTCCTGCAGGCAGGGAGCACTCGGTGGAAGTAGCAGGAAACTAGACAGGTTTAAAGTGAGTGAGGGCAAGTAATGCGTCACATGGCATGTGGTGAGCTCATGGAGATTTTTGTCAGAAGAGGTGGTAGAGGGGTCAGTATCTGCAGCTTTAATAAGGAATTAAATGTGTTCATGGACAATAGGCCCATCAACAGCTGCTAAAGGGAGCAGGCTGGGGTCTTCCCACTGGTATTCTGCAAGCAGCAGCATTTCTGACGGCTGGGAAGGTTCAGGCAGAAGGGACAGCTGAGTGTGGCCAGCCTTGCCTGTCCTCCCTGTACAGCATCAGTTGCAGGAGTGACTAGCAGGCTGCCTGCCTTCCTGCCCCCCCCTGAGGCAGCAGCCCGGGCAGCACGTTCAACTCAGAACGTTTTAAAATGGGAGAGACGTTCTCTCCTGCAAAACCCAAAGCAATCACTGAACAAAATGGAGCACACCAGTGCTCTGCAAGCAGCAGCAGTTGGGCTTGTCAGTCCTCAGAGGGCTTGTGTGAATTAAATCGCTTTTAATAGAGGCCTAAGGCCATAGCATGAAACAGCCTGGCTCTTGGTGGGAGTTGAAACCCACTGTGTGTGTCCTGTGCCAAGCAAGTTAGACAGCAGAGGCAGAGGTGGGGGAAGAGTCTGCGGAGTGTTTTTTCCTTCTTTTTCTCTCAAAGGAAGCAGAACACAAGTAAAAACTGACTCCCCCCACTCATCCCTCCCTTGGAGATATTGTTAAAACGTGACCAAACATTTGGTGTTAAGAGCAGGGAGTTGCTGAGGTTGGATGTCCTCGTTGCACCCCTGAGTGCGCTGGGTTTCGGGAGCTGGCGCTGTGCAAAAGGTGTTCGATGTGCTCCAGACAACCCGCGGGCGACAGGGCCGGCGCTCTAGCCGCTGTGTGATGGAGGAGTTTAGCTGCATTTCTTGATGCTGAAACTCTTGACAACAGTTTCCTTTTCTTCCTGGGGTGAAAGCTGCCTCGTTTGTGTTGGTGGTTTTGTTATTTAGCGGGCAGGTCTGCCTCCAGGGAGTGCGGGCAGGTTGGAGGTGCCTGGTGCTCCTCCGTCGGAGAGCGGTTGCTTGTCTAAGCACGTGTGGCAGTGGGTCTGTTCTCTCCTTTCTGGGAAGCTATAATTAGACTTTTTGGTGTTTGCTTTTAGAGAAAGGAATATTTGGAGTAGTAATTATTTTTCTCAGTGTCTTTAAATAAATTCTTTGACTTGCAAGGCAAATTGGTCTTTTGTAAAGATGCGGTGCTTCTGGATAGAGCGACTTCCTTCTCCTTCAAACTGGAACGTTTCAGATGTTGGCAGGCTCTGCTTATATAGCATATCCTCCCATTTTTGCTTTGTTGTGGTTTGATTCATTTTAACCTAGAGCCATAACTAAAATATATATCTGTGACGTTTCATCCTGATGAGATAAATGGAAATACAAAACCTAAAGAAGCCTCTCTCTTTTTTTCCAGAGGAAGTCGGTGCTTGAAAGCACATTTGAATGTTTTTACTGTAATTGCAGTTTGGATATGTGGAACTACTGAGATCCTGCATTTCCATTATTTTTGAGTAAATCTCTTATTAGTAAGTGTTAGAACTACAACTAGTCAGGTTTTGCATCTAATTCACTTTGCAAATGTCAAAATGGAACATAAATCGCTTAGCAAATTGCCATATTAGCATTTAAAAAGGCTCTGAAATGGTTTAATTTGTTTAGGGCTGCAGTGTCTTAAAAACAGTTTCTCCCTGACCCCTCCTTCCCATCTGTGGGTTTCTTGGATGCTGTGGTCCCGGGAGAGGCACTGGGATTTTGTGCTGCTTTGGGATGGATGTGTGGCAAGTTGATTTTGGAGGGTGAGACAGGAAGAATTCCCAGCTGGAGGTGCTGTTGGCAGGGACGGGCTTGTGCCAGGAGTGAGATGTGTGTGAGCTGAGCGTGGCCATCCAGAGGAGAGGGGCCATTCCCATTCCTCCCAGAGCCCGTGCCCTGCCCTGTTGGTGTGCTCCAGGAGCATGGCTCCTGGCATGCTCTGCAGGGCTGTTTGCACACACCGCTCAGGAGTTAATGCAACACTCTGCGTTTCTAATCATGGGAAATTATGACCAGTGCAATCAACATCCAGTTTAATAAAATGCACGGTGCTAAGAAAGGATCAGGTGTGGAGCACAAAATGCCATCAACTGTGGAGTGCTCAGCATAAAGCAGGTCAGGTCTCCTGAAAGGTGTGAGCAGAGCTGCTCTTCCCTCTCCCTACCGTAATGCCAGGTGGATTTAAACTCAAGATTTCCCTTCCTCCAGAGCACCTACTCAACTGGAACGTGCACTAAGTGCATCTTGTTTGTCACTGGTTTCTTTGCCAGAGGCAGCATTTGTCTGGCACATTCCCTGTTCCCAGAGGGAAAATTGCTGTGCCAAGGAGGGAGAAGAAAAACAAAATGTACAGTAGTAATTCGCCAAAAAATGTTTCTTTTTATTAAGCTTCATGGATGTTGATGGCCTGAACTGGTGAATGCTCAGGCCCCCGTTTCACTGAAGCACGTGGAAAGTCTCGTGTTGTGGGGCATTGATCACGTGCACCGGGTTTCTTGCACATGTCGGAGTTTGCAGGATCTGGCCTGATTGCTGTGATGGTTTGGGCAGGGAAACAAATCGGCACACACACTTGCTGAATGCCTGGGAAGGGTTTGGTGTTGCAGAAATGTGGCATACAACTGCTGTTCTTGAGGACCAGAGCCTTCACACATACACTGGGCTGTTGTGGGTTGTTTTTTTTGCCATTAAAGGATGTGTATTGGGTTGGTTTTTTTATCCCCCTGGTCCCTCCTGGTTGTAACATCATAGAGTGACTTTGTTCAAGGACAAAGGATCCCCACGAGCCCTGAGTGCACTGCAGTCTGCCTTCACTTCAACCTCCTTCTAAATTTGTGAAGAAATTAAAAAACCCAACCAAAGAAAAACCAACCCCCCAACCTAAAGCTAACTGCTGGCTTAGTAGGACACTCAAAGGAATCTATGGCTGGTAATCAGAACAGTCCAAAAATGCTTCAACTCCTGCTTGGGTGGGGGAGAACCAGCCTACCATCAGCGAGGAGCTGGGGGAAGGGCAAAGCAAAGCCAAGCCTGCTGCGGTGTGGACGCACCTCAGTGCAGCAGTGCCGTGAGGCACAGGCTGTGATAAGCCCAGTGCTGCTTCAAGGGAGGCTGCGCTGCTGTGTTGTGGTGGCAGCTGATACCAAGAGGATAGGTTAGAAAAAAAACGGGAGCCTGCAACTTCTGAGCACATCTTCATCCAGGGAAACAACTGTCTCCGAAACTGGCTGCAGCGAAGGCACGTTTTGTGCTTGGGCGGCTTTCCTGTTCAAATGGCAGCTCTTAAAGCTGTTCAAGCCCAGCAGAGAGGGAGCCTTTTGGTTCATGCATGAGATGGCGCGTGCAGGATTCTGCCTGAAGGAGGGAGCTGGTTTTGAAGGAAATCTGTCAATTTGTTTCGAGCGAGGAGATGTGTGGGGGGGTTATTTCTTCAGTTCCTGAGAGTGCTGTTGAGTTGTTTTCCAAGCTGCACTCTGTTCTGCAGGCATTGTGTATTTTAAGCATAGTGAAAGTGTTGGATTGAATCTGAGTAAATAAGTGTTTGCCAGAGTAACTATCTGCTTTGTTTCTAAATAGCCAATCTCAGCCTCGGGTTTGCTCCGAGTGAGGAATATTTCAGGAAGACGTTTTCTGCTGAAATTGCAGTTACAACTGTAAGAAACCTGTTTCCCATGCATGACTGACTTAGTGATGCAGTGGAGTGGTGATATGAGCAGAAGGGGGATGTATGCATGTGAAAGATCCTCCATAATATCACCGAGCAAGTCACATTATCCTCCACAGAGCTTTCCACTTGCAGCTCGGGGTGAGCAACGTGTAGCTCTCTTTTTCTCTTGGGTAGGTCTCCTGTGGTGTTGCAGGTAGCTGCGTGTCTGAAGGCAGTGAGACTATCTGGCTAGTAAAAAAGTGTATTCAGGAAGATGTGCTCTTTATCCTGCCCTTGCTGCTGAACCTATCCAGTAATCAAATGAGCACACTTTGGAAATCTGTCCTTTTCCTTTCTCCCTCGAGGTTCATCCTGCAGCTGCAGAGTGTGGTGTTTGATGAGGGCAAATAAAATGTCCCATTGCAGTTCATACACCCAGTGAATCTGAGTTTAGATTGCTGTAGAAACCCTAACTGAAAGTCCTGAGTTGGGTTACCTTTCTCATTTAGCGTTGCCTGCTCTGGTTTTGGGGGGCACCTTTTTGGGAGAGCTGGGGTTTAGATGTTTTACTCCACACCCTTCCTGGGGAGGTGGGATGCCTGGACATTTCTCCCAGCGTGTTGGCTCTCTGTGAGGTGTTTACATACACCTGGCAGTTGTGACTTGATGTTATCCTGTTTTTTCTGCTGCAGAGATGACTGAAGAGGAACAGTTTGCACTGGCCCTGAAGATGAGTGAGCAAGAAGCCAGACAAGTGAACTGTCAGGAAGAGGAAGAGGAGGAGCTCTTGAGGAAGGCCATTGCTGAGAGCCTTAACGTAAGTGTGCTTCTGTGAAGAGGCTTACTAGGGTTCTTCAGCAGTGTTGCTTTCCATGCTGCACAAAAGAGGTTTTATTGGGTCCTAGCAATTTCCAGCATGAGCTGGAGCTACAGCAATCGCAGAGTGGTTGTTTTGTACCATTCCTAGTGAGAGGGGTGCATGAAGTCCAACAGCAGCTGTCCCCTATTTAGGGGTGCATAGTTCTGATCGGGGGAGTTCTGCAGGCTGGGTGACATTGCGCTGGGGGCAGCCCTTGCCATGCTCTGTTGACTGAGAACACGCCTCTCAGAGAATCAACCTTTTGTTTTTCAGAGCTGTCAGCTCTCGGACTCCTCTGATGCGACCCCTCAGTTGTCTGCAGAAGCGCTGGGCGTGCGAGGCCAAAGCCAGCACACTGAGAGAGAAAGCTCTGAGGCTCTGGGAGGTCTGGCGCCTTGCCCTGACACCCTTGACTCTGAGTGCAGCTCCCACTCACAGAGTGCCAGAGCTGATGGGAACGGACAGATGGATGTCGCCCGGAGCCCCCTGGTAGTGTTGAGGAGGTTAAGCCAGGAAATTGTTGAAAGCTCACTAGTATCCAGCATAATCGTGTCTCCGGGGAAGGGCCAGCCTGTGACAAGGTCAAGTGAAAAGCCTTCCTCACCAGCAAAAAGTGATGCTAGTAACATGTCACCCAGCACTCTTGGAGAGGACCTCATCTCTTTGAGTCCCACCTTCGGCAGGGTGTCTTCAGGCTCCTGGCGACTGACACCTCGGAGACTGTTCACGAGCCCCTCCAGCTCTTCCGAAGCAACAGGTCACGAGCAAAAAGAGCAGCCCCTGCCCTGCACTGACCATTCTGCAGGAGAAGCCAGTGCTGAGAGCTCAGTCCCACTCTGCAAGAGCTGGGCCACGGAACAGTGTGTCAGCCCCAGGAGTAGCGGTGGAGAAGCAGGTACCAAACACACCTCACAGCCCAGGCACACCACCAAAGTCTGTGTTTCCAGAGAGCAAGCAGAGCACAATGAGGTGCCTGACAGTAGCCCTGAGCGTTGCACACTGAATGCAGAGGAGAAGCACAAGCAGGAGGAGGCGAGAGACACAGTGCACTATTATTGGGGCATACCCTTCTGCCCCAAAGGAGTGGACCCTAACCAGTACACCAAAGTCATCTTGTGTCAGCTGGAGGTGTACCAGAAGAGCCTGAAGCAGGCTCAGAGGCAGCTATTGCATAAGAAGGAGTTTGGTAACCCAGTTGTGCCCAGTTCTTCCTTGAGCCAAAACGAACTCGGGAAAGGAGAGCAGATAAGCAGGGAGAACGGGGTTACTGATGATACAGAAGATGGAGACCCAGACGGGCAGAAGGAGTCTGAGAGCATCACTTGGCTCCTCCCATTAAAGAGGAGAGAGTCAGAAAGTCCAGGGCACAGCATGGAAGAAGAGAAGAACTCAACTTCCGACGATGAACCGACCACCAGCTACTGCCAGGTAAGAGCTTCACCATTCAGCAGAGGTTGAGCAGTCCTGCTCTTCTGTCCATTTTAGGGTTCAGTCCCTTCTGCAAAACAGGCACATCTGTTTAACGCCCTTCTTAAATTTGGGGATTTCTTCCCCGTGCCACACAGCTTACTGTGAGAGGGAGAGGCAAAGCTCGCAAATGGCAGGGGCCATCATGCAGCCTGGCAGTCGTCCATTAATGCACCACTGAGATAAAGACTTGACCTTCTCAAAAGGGTGTAGCCTGGCAGTGCATCAGGGCAGTGAGCGCAGCAACGGTGCTGCCACAACAGCTCACAAAACTGTGCTCTCTTTTCCATCACAGACAAGAAATGTGGCTTTTGTCCCTGCAGCCCAGAGCCTTTCTTTTTGCACCTACATGCTCGTCTGCATCTGTCTGCGCTTCCCCCTTGTGAGTGCTCATTTCCCCTCGCGGGCCTCCGGCGGTGGCCGGGAGAGGCTCTGCATGCTGGCAGGCATCTTCTGCCTGCCCCCGGGCGATCTGTCACGGCTGCAGTGCCCTCGTCCTTGTCCTGGTGTCTGGGCATCTTCGCTCGGCTGGCTTGTTGGGTCTGCTAGACACTAGGTGTCAGCCTCTGTCTCTGTCAGGGCTCTCTTGTTGGAGCGGAAGGCAGCTTTCTGTCACTGCTAAGTTTAAACAGATTGCTAGTCAGATGAAGTATTTATTACTGCTGTATTTTAGGTTTGTGTCAGCCTTTTCCAACCCTCATTTTTCATAATGACTTCACTCCCGGATCACTGTATAACTTTATCTTCTCTATGACTGAAGCCTCAGCTCTGTTGTTCCTGTTTTCAAGTGTATTTGATCATTTACCCTGGTGTTAGAAAGATACTTAACTTGTTTTGTGATATTTATATTCTGTCTTGTAATATTGAACACTTAGGAAAAACGTCATGTCTGCATTTTCTGGTTGCAGAAAAAAAGAGCAGAGCAGCCTGTGCTGAAATGTGACTTCTTGTGACAGTGCTTTGGCTTGGGTTTAGCAGACAGAGATTTAAACAAGCCTTAGAGGTGACCTGCAGAGGAAAGAAACAGACTTGTGCCCTTTTTTTGTTTCTTTAAGGACAGATACAAAATACCTGAATGGCTTTGAAGGCAAACTGCTCTTTTTCTTTCCCCTTGTGCCTTTTCCTTGGGAAATGGAGGTGTCATTAATCTGGAAGATTGGGGTGACTGCAGGTCTAGGGAGGTGTGTGCTAAAGCCCTTGAAAGCTACAGCAGCTGGGAAGGGCATGAACTTTTAATCAGTATTGAAAATTGTGGGTTGTTTCATTGTGTTTTAAATTATCCATTTAATGCTAATACCTAATTAATTCTTGGGGAGAAGAGAGGGTTTTAGTGGTGCTGAGTGGGAACTTGTGATGTACTCATCCTGACCACAAGAGCTCTCTGAGCCACAATGGCTATGTATTCATAGTCCTTTTGTTATTTTTAAGGTGGAAAAAAAAAAAAGGAGGGGGAGCAGACTCTAAAATTTCAGCCCTAGCCCAAAATTTGCCAGTCTTTTATTTGCTTGAGATAAAATAATTTCTAAAAGCCCTTTCATCTGCCTTATCACACCCAGCGTGAGAGGTTGCTCCCTTTTCGCCTCGCTGTGCAGTCACACGCTGAGGCCAGTGCAGGTGATTTACTTGCAAGATCGATATGTTTGATGTTTGCTTGTGCCTTGTCTCCATTTTTTTCCTTCCATCAAATACAATTCCACCGGCAGTGACAAAGGAGTGGCCCAGAGCAGTTGAATCCCCAGTGTGTCACATTGCTTGGAGACCTGTGTTGCTCAGTTGGTAGGAGATTTTAGGCTGTGCCCAGGCTAGAAACCATCTGTGGGCACTCAAAGGTGTCCTTGAAAAAGCTTCATGCCCTGTGTCATACCACTGAAATGAAGGTGCAAGTGATGGGCTTGAGGGAACCTGCCTGTGCCCCTGCTTTGAAACCCTCCCCTGGAGTGGGCAGAGACCCCCAGCCCCGGCAGTGGCCGACTGCTGCGACTGCTACCCACAGCCAAGGGATGTTTGCACAGAGCAAATCCTTCTTGTCAGGAGATCTCTTAACCTGTAAACATGCACTAACAAACTTTAGTCCTAATGGAATCAATTCCTTCATAGCTTTTCAAATAACGTTAGGGGACTCTTGGTCTTTAAAAGATTCAGAGGGAAAAGACCCAGTTCTGGGGAGTTGGGAGTCTGGTGACCTGAATTAGTGTAGTACGTTATAACACATATACTAGGGAAAACAAACATGGCCTGATGTTCATGATCAGGGCAGAGGCATTGTTAAAGATATGCACAGTTCAGGAAAAAGAGGAATCAAAATAAAGGAGGAGGCGTGGTAATTTATGTTAATGGTGAGTTAGGCTGAGAAGAAATAAAGAACAGTGTGGATAAAACAGAATATTTGGGGGCTGGAGTCACTTTAGGGAAATCTGTCAGGAGGCTTGCTGGGGAAGTACAGCAGCCATCCAGAACTGCAGCTGATCAAAGCTGAAACCTATGGTGGAAATAAAACTCGAAGAGTTTAATAGACTTGAGGAAGGGGGAGGAAAACCCCTTGGATTTCTTTGAGAACTAGCATGAGAAATTGTGGGCCTGACAGCCAAGACTGCTAATAAACTGTTGTAATTCCACTTGATTAGAGAATGGCAAGTGTAACGTGTACACTGAGGAAGAAGAAAGGGATGTGGGTAATGACTGGCCTTGTTAGTCTGACCTTGGCAGTGCAAAAGGCTTTTGAACACATTTTAAAGAATAAGTGGAGTTGTAGAGCTAGATGAAAACTGGGATAAAACGCAGACAGATTTACCAGCTGTAGATTGTGCAGGTTAATCTCTTCCCTCTCTTTGATGGGATGGCTGATTTCCCAGTCAAGAAAAATGCAACAGATCTTATCGGTATGAAATTTCAGAGAAGTACTTGTCGTGATCAAACATCAGCTGTAGGGATTGATTGGGTCATCCTGGCTCAGGCAAAGGTCATTTAAACTGGTGGAGGTGAGGGGGTCTGCAGTGCCTGAGAGAGTGCAGAGGGGCACTAAAATCCTTGAGTTGCTCAGCTCAGCACAAACAGAGATAGAGAAGGACTATGGTTGCTGCCTAAAAATACATCAGGTACCTGCTAGGAGCAGGTAGAGGGTTTGGAAGGTGATGGTCAAGGTTGGCATGGACTGTCCAGGAACAAGTCTAGGCAACAAGATAGCAAAAAGGACTGCAGTCATTATGCAAGGGGCTGCTGAAACACCAAAAGGAGTGATGGAGGGAAGAACCTGACTAGTTCAAGATGGATCCTTACCCATTTTCAGACAGAGTGCAATGTCATGGATGGACTCTGATGACCCAGCAGATCCCAGTTAACCATAGGTGTTTCCTGTATTTAATACCAGAATTGTCCTTTCCAGACTTCCCAGGTGCTGTCTGCAGAGCATGTGCACGAAGATGGGGAGCCCATGCAAATTGCACAGAGGTGAGTAGAGCAGTTTTACAGCTCACAAGCTCGCTCTGGGGGTGTGGGCTCTTCTGCACTCCCTGCAGTATTTTGGGGTGCAGTCTCCCTGAATCTCACTGCAGGGCCCAGCAGCAGGGCTCACTGGAGAGGCTCCCTGGACTCACTGCCATGAGGTATCCCTGCAAATACATGGCTTTGAGCAGCATGGCAGAGAGGTGGGGCACAACTGAGATCAGTTACTCCTGTTCCATTTATAAAATGTGCAAGGTGCAGCCCAGTACAAGTAGGAGAGCTTGATCCTGGCCCTCTGAAGCTGATGTGATGCGGTGTGTAGAGCTGTGGAGATGGGTGGGTGAGCTGAAGGTGAGTTACAGACATGGCATCACGTGGTCTGTCTGGGAAGGCGCTCAGGCAGCATGGTGGAGGCTTTACTGGATTTCTGTGCGTATTTTTATGTTCTTGACTTACTGCTGAAGAGGAAAGAAGGGAGGAGGAAGCCAGACGGCACTGCCTATCAGCCAAAGATAGAGTGCAGTGCTCCAGAAAAGCCACTTCAGCAGATGACAGGTGTGGGACAAGTCAACATGATTTTCTTCAGATTTAAGCCTACTCCTCCTTTCCTTCTTTTTTTTCTCCCCTCCTCCTTCCTGTGGGATGCAATGCTGCAGCAAAGGCTGTGGAAGAAGAAGGGCAAATGGGAGAGAGTTACAGGAGCACATTACAAGAGAGGCCAAATAATGTCATGTTTTTAATTTGCTGGGTTTTACAATTCAAACCTGCTTTGGAACAAAACTGCCAACTTTCCTCTGATCTAACAGCATTTGGCCTGAGCAGTTAATATGCAGAGTATGAAAATCCCTCTTGCTTGCACCTTTCTAACAAGCTTAAAGCTCGCCTTGGGGAGCAGGAGGAACCTGCGGCTGCCGAGGCTGATGAGTCTGTGACAGCTGAGGTCTGAGCTCGTGTGCTTGCGTAGAAGGCACCGAGGTGTGCTCTCTGCAGTGCTGGCCTCCTGCCTGCTTAAGGCAGAAAAGGACAGGGCTGAATATGAAAAGAGAAGAACCTCTTTCCTTTGGTATAGCTGATAGGATTTGTATATGGGATGGTCGCCAAGCTGTCCAGGAGCTGCTGTCTGCCCTTTTTGGGGCTGGGACACACCTGGGTGCTACAGCCCCTCTTTTAGCAGCTGGCACATCTGCAGCAAGGCAAGGAATAGCTGCTGTCTTCAGAGTTTTGTGCACGTAAAGTGTTGCCATCTGGCTCCTGATAATTTGCCAAGCGTGGTCCCCTCTCTCGGGTAAGGCTCAGGCCCTCCAAGCAGCAGTGCTTCCTAGGAAAACAGGGCTCTGGTCTGTCTGGAGGTAGTGAAGCAGCAGCAGCAGCAGCAGTGAGGAGAGGCTGCTTTGCTTTCTGCGGGCCACTCTGATGGTTTTACGCTTTGCGCGGAGCACATTAGGTTGGGGTTTTAATAAATGATTATAGGCTTTGTTACTGAGAGATAGTTGGTGTAGCAAGAAATGTGGTCTGACTTCAAATTGATTAGCCCATTTTATAAATGTCATAGCAAGTTGTTTTGTGTGAGTTCTTTTGAAGTGAGCCCTGATGTTAGACACAGAGTAAAACACGCTCAGCCTGGATTCATAACAAATGCCTTGCGATGCTTTATTTAGAGAGAAAAGCCACTTGTGATTTCCTATCAGAGTTTTGTTATTTATCGTAAATCAGCAGTGGCTGTTCTCTCTCCTCTCTAAGGCCTGTGGTTGAGCTTAATAAATCTTCTGTTTGTCAGTGTTGGGGATTCATGTTTTTAAAGTGTGTTCCTGCATACTTGATCAGACTAATCAGAAAGCCACGCAAAGCACGGAGCGTGTCAGCATGGGTGCCAGCCTTACTCAGCAATGCCTGCCTGGTTCAGAAAGACACTGGGAACTGTGGGAGGAGAGTGGGAAAAAAAAAAAGGGAGGAGGAATGGAAAGGTCAGAATGAGAGGAGCAGTACCTGGTGCTGCTCGGAGGAACCGCCACGCTAATGCTGTTAGGATCTTGCTGCAGGGAAGCCTTGCCTTGTGTCATGTCTGTGCTGCTGCTGGCTGCCGTGTGAAAGAGATAAGGAAGAAAATTAGCACTGTGAGGAGGGAGGGGGTAGTGTGGGACAAAGCAAGACTGTGTCTCTCTGGGGAATTCTTTCCCTGGACAGGAGGAGGCACAGTGCTGGTAACTGTGGTCTAAGAGTAGAAAGAGTCAAAAGAGCCCTACAGTTGTGAGTGGGTATTTTTGCTCCCCTCACATGAAATAGTGACCCATTGTGCCTTTTGACAGGGGCTTCTGGAATGAAAAATATCCCTTTGAGGGTTGGAGGGTTTTTTTTTGCTTAGGACAGTATTTTAAAGCCATGTTTTACTCTGGTCATTTCTGGCTATCAGATATTGACCACTGGGACAGGATGGCATTGTCTGCTGTTCTGAGCTGCGAGAGACAGGCAGGTGTGTGCTGTCACACCTGCTGGATTGGGCATTTAGATTATGTTCCTCTTTTGAACAGCATGGCCGTGCTGACTGCACGCAGCAGTAAAAGGAGCCCAGATACTGCCACAGAAAACTCTGCTGAAGAAGAGATCTCTGTTTGCCCAGGTAAGAGGCACTTGAGAACGTTCTCAATTTTGCACCAAAAGTTACACACACAATTCAAAGAAAATAAGAGACTTTTCAAGCTAGTTGAATAAAACGAGATTTCCCTCCCGAGTCTGTTTGTCAGGGCTGAAGTTATCCAGGTGATTTAGTCTGGTGCCCTGGTTTTGGACCCATTTCCTCTAAGACAGAGTTCTGGTTCTGTGACCAGAGATTGCTGGAGACTTGCTACTGAGGAGACACCAGCTTGTACTTCGGTGTGGAGGAGTGACTCAAAGCAAGGTGTCAGGAGTGATCTCTTCAATGCAATCGAGACACTTCCAGGTTTTTTCACCATAAAGCAGGAAAGCTGAAATTATTTTGGTCTTCCATTAATTAAACATGGTTGGGATGGAGTTTTTTTTTCCTCCTTGGTCTCTCCTACCCATGTTTGAGAGTTTCCAGTCCAGGCTATTGAGAAAAATTAATGAAAAGACCACTCCTGTTCCTGAGCAGCTGCAGAGAGAGGTCGTGGCGGTGCTTGGAGGCATATTCTGTTGCTAAGGAAGACGTGGAGGACTGAGGAAGGTTCCACTGCGAGGCAGAGCATGGAATGGGAGCTCTGTTTGTCACTCCTTGCAAGAGAGAGAGAGAGAGCGAGCTCTATTCTTGCTTTGTCTCTGTCCCAGCAAGTGTCCCACGCAGGCACGTTCCCTGTGTCTAGTCTCACTCCCCAGGAAGCCGCAAAGCTGCGGTGGCTTTGTCCTCGCACCACGCTGCTGTGACTTTAACCCCTCATCCGGCTGTGTGGTTGCACGTTGTCTGGTAACATTTGTAGCAAGTCTGAAGAAGTGTTTTGAAGCTGTGAAACTCTGTTAGGAAGTGGGCTGAGTTACATCAACAAGTGAGGGGGTAGTTTCGGGGGCTGCAAACCTGTGCTGACATGGAGGTGTTTATCTGCAGAGACCCAGCCGAGTCCCCCGGCATCGCTTGAGGTGGAGAGAGAAGAGCTCTGCTCAGGCAGCAGAGATGCACCTATGCAGGTAAAAGAGCCTGAAGTTGGGGAAGAGTCCTGTTTCCAGGTCCTGCCTCCTAGACCTTGGTTCAGCTGGGCTCTGCTAGCATTTCCCCTTGGGAAGCTGCGGCCTTGGGATCCTGACACAGAATTTCCTCTCGGCTTTGCTTTGTAACTCCAGTCTCTTTTGGCTGGGGACTGTGTGCAGCTGCTTCTGGAGCCTTTCAGTCCTAAGCTGGAGAGCTGTTATCAATTCCAGCTTATTCTTTCATACCACACACCCTGCTGTGCTGGAGGGTGCTGTCAGTGGAGACAGCAGTGCTGTTGCTGAGAGTCCAGTGCAGGGCCACCGAGATGATCAGAGGACTGGAGCATCTTCTTCCATATGAGGAAAGGCTGCAGCATCTGGGGCTGTTTAGTCTAAAGAAGAGGAGATTGAGGGAGGATCTCGTTAATATTTACAAATATCTAAATAGTGGGTGTCAGGAGGTTGAGGCATCCTTTTTATTTCTATGGTATCTAGCAACAGGACAAGGGGTATTGGGATGAAGCTGGAACACAAAAAGTTCCATTTAAAACATAAGAAAAACTATTTCACGATGAGAGTGAGGGAGCCCTGGCACAGGCTGCCCAGGGAGAGTGTGGAGTCTCCTTCCTTGGAGGTCTTCAAGACCCGCCTGGACATGTTCCTGCGTGACCTGATCCAGGTGAACCTGCTTCTGCAGGGGATTGGACTAGATGATCTCTAAAAGTCCCTTCCAACCCTACCATTCTATGATTCTGTGATGCTTGCCCATGCTCACAGGTACAGTGCTGTGGTGGTCAGCAATGCAGAGAGGCCCCAGGAGCCTTGGGAGGAGTCCTAGCACACCTCAGTCACTTGTGTTCTGATGTGCTTTTCTCTGTGGCAACCCTCTGAACTTGGACGTTTGTTCTCCACAGACTGTCTCCAAGAGGCTAAGAGGAGAGGTTCACCCAGAGTCTGGGCTGGGGTAAAGATGGCATTGGAGTGTTCAGGGCTGGTGGTGGTTGGCAGTCAAAGCAGCATGATCTGACCTGATCTGAGGAGTGTTGATTTCTGTGCAGCAATAGTTAACAGCAATAGCAAGCCAGCAGCAGGGCCATCCTCTTACCTCCTGCTGCAGATGTGCGCTGTTGTGCGGCTCCTTTCTCCCTGTTGTCACACCTGTGCAGCAATTGCTTTGCAGCTGTCGCTGTACCAACATCTGACTTCAGTTCCTGCTTCTGATAAAACTCCCTTTGTCTGTTAATTTAGAGAGCAATATCAAAGGGGTTGCCAAGTACTCCTCTGGCAGGGTACATGAATACAGAATCGTACAGCCCTTGACAAGAGGATTCATTTGTGGAAAGCTCATTCTGGGAGTCTGCAGCTTGTACAGTGCATCTACAGCTCCCATGTCTCATTGTCACAGGCTTTTTGATAAACCAGCTTCTGCTCTCGTGTGCCTTTCATTCTGCAGGTATCTCAAAGCACTGCTCTGTCAGTTAGGGACTGCAGCAGGGTGAGGTGACGGTCCTGTGCTCAGCCCAATAGCCGCAGCCCCCAAAGCACCTTCGTGACCCATTTGACAGTGACCAGGACACTGTCCTATCCCTCGTGCTTTGCAGAGGGTTCTTTGGGCCTCACACCTCTGCCTTGATGGCACAAAATGATGGGCAGAGCGTTTGGGAACAGTGCAGTGGGGCTTCCTAGGGATTGTTTGACAACATTACCGTTGGCAGCAGGTGCCAGTCCGGAGCCTGCAGCCCTCCAGGAAGAGAGGTGTGTGTCAGCAGTTAGCACAGAGCCAGGGCAGGCCACTGGGACTGACTCCTGAGCAGATGCTGAGCCAGGACACTGGAGTCTTGTTGTTGAAGCTCAGCCTCTAGCGTTGCTCTCGGCTGGCTGTCGGCTGCAAGTACTATGTCTTGTAGGCAATTTCCTCTGCTAAAGAGGAGAGGCAACAATCTCTGCCTCTGACAGGGGTGACTGGTTCTGCAGTTGAGGTTTTCCAGACTGCTACAGCAAGGTTTTGTACAAGCAGTTTGGGGACTGTGGTGTCTTTTGTTACAGAATGTTGCATTTCCATTTAAAATTAGTCATTTATCTGGGCGTGTAGGCGGGCAGGGTGTGCAGAGTCGGTGATCTCCTCGGATTGCTTTGAAAATGGCAGCTAGAAGGAGCAGTGCCTGCTGCTTTTCCCATAGTGGTTTTTTTTTTACATGTGTTGTCTGACTAGGACAATGCAGGTTTGATCTGATCATTCATATTTGACACATCTTGTGTTTCTTACGGCTCTTCTACGTGCCGCCCCACGGGGAGGACTTGGTGAGACTAGTGACACCGAGTTGTGAGAGCAGGGTACGAGTGCTAATGCTCTAAGTGATGCACTTCACCAGCCTGTGTTTGACTGGAGGAACTCTTGTGGCAGCTCCTTCACAGAAATCCAGGGCAGAGAGTCTCCCTGGAAATGAGAGAGCTGTTCCTGGAGCTCTGTACTGTAGCCTTTCAGCTGGTGGCTGGGAGAGAAATGCCTTTTGTGAGTTGGATTCACAGTTTAAAGACCAGTCCTGCAATTTTTTTGTTAGCTCTGCTGAGTTAACAAAGCACCTTCCTTCCCTTTTAGGATATAAAAACCAGGATGAGACCCTCATTTGGAAAAGCAAGTAGTAAACTGAGTAATATGACAAAGCACTCCAGTGGCACCAAGCATCTTGGCTGACCCCAATTACTGCTTCCCTGAAATTACACCATTGGAGGGAAGCAGACAGCAATTTTGCTCTGTAGTGTCTACATTTCTCTGCTTAGCCCTAAGAACAGGAAACTCCCCTCTGTTCTTTTCCTATAGGTTTCTTCTACATGGTCAATATTTAAATAACTTTTTTTAATCCTTGCAGGGAGGGAGAAGTTCTTTCTTAAACATGGAGAAGTCTTGTGGCAAGCCTGACTAGGCAGAGATGTAACTCTGAGCGAGGTGGCAGCAGTACGCTGTGTCTTGGGAAGGTGGATGGGGTAGAGAGTGGGCTGTGTCTCTGCAGGTAGGCAGTGCAGTACCTTTGCAGCTGTGTGACCAGAGCAAAATGAGAGTGTTGGGCAGCGGTGATGGCACTTGGAGAACAAACACAGGCTGTGACGTTTTGCCCTGGTGAAAAGCCACTGCTAGTCATTTTGTGTGACGTGGATTAGCAATGGTATTGCCTATCTCCTTGATCTGTGTCCCATCTGCTGCCTGCTCCAGCCACCTCCTTCAGAGAGGAGGAGCTTTCCAGTGGTCTCTCTGGACTCCCTAAGAGCACAGCAGCCCCCTTTCATCCTGGGGGAAGCTGTGTTCCCAGACAGTGCCGCCTGCAGAGCGTGGATCATGTTCAGAAACTGATGAGCACAAGTCAGGTGTTGAACTTTTGCTTTGCCCCATGAATTTTCCATCAGTTTCGCTTCTGAGCTTCCCTGATTAATGGAAGCTTTGCCATTTTTGCACGGTGGTACAGGTGATGTTTGCCTTAAATGATGTGCACGGCTCTGCAGGGAGGTTTCACCATGATGCAGAAGGACATGCTGCCATTGGAAGAGGAATTAGATATTAGTGCTGTACAGTTTACTCAGCCACTGGTGTTATTTCTGACCAGTATGTGATGAAGGGAGAACAAAACTTTCCAAGAAAAACTGAGTCTGTGGGAGGGTGAGTAGCTACTAGACAGCATGAAGCTCTGCACCTAACAAAAACACCAAAAAAAAAAGGAGAAACAGAACAATTAACTGCCTGGCTAATGTTTTTCTTCTTCCTCCTTAGGCTAGTGGAGATGAAGATGCTGGCAGGACTGTGTCTGAGTGCAGTCCAGCAGCTGCTGACCGTGTGTCATGCCCACTGTGTGACCAAGGCTTTCCAGCCACGGAGATTGAGCTGCATGCCATGTACTGCAACGGCATCGTGGGAGAGGAGGCTGGCGAGGACAGTCCAGGTCTGCCCACTGCTGCTTCTGTGTCTTTGCTCTTTGTGCTCATCCCCCTTTCCAGTTATAGCAGCCGGGTGCTGCAGTCTTGTCCCTCTCAGGGTATCTGGTGTGTGGTCTGTAGGGAGGTTTGTTCACTCTGTTCCATCTCCAAGCCAGCCAGAAAAGAATTATCAGAGGCTCCTGCACAGAGACATCCCTCGGGTCAACTTTGTAATTCACCACATTATTAGTCTCTTGGAAAGTGTATGAGCTGAATATTACCTCAGGATCTAGCCCTGGATGCTTCAAGCAGTACTCATAAGACATGCCTACTGTGTGCTTTGCTGAGGAGTTGCAGAGGATGTGGCAGCAGTAGAAAAAGGCAGGTTCTTGAGGCCCACGGTGAGCGTCCGTCAGGGCTCTCGTGGAGGGAGAATGGTCTGTACCACTCCAGGCACGGCTCTGCAACGAGGCTGACATTTGCATGTGCAAAAATGGCTTCTTCAGCTGCAAGAGATGGCAGAAAAGTTTTCCCTCTTGTTCTTCTAGAACTGCAAAATGATAGCTATCGATCTGAGAGCTTGCATTTCTCTCCTTCCCAAGAAGGCTGAGGCATAGGAGCACGGTCAGAATGTGCCTGTATTAATCCTCTTTGCAGTCTTCTCCGTATCATTTTTCCGTGGTCAACCTTTGTAGAGCTTAAGTGAACAAATACACCATTTGGTTATCAACATATTCAGTAAGTTATGTTTTAACAGCTGCTTGAAATGTAAAGTCTGTGTTAGCACAATGTCAGGTAATATCAAAGTAGTCGCTTGTAATAAGATTAACTTTTCAGGTTGTGAATGTATAATTTTCAGTTACGTACAAGGTTATTAAATGCAACCCAGATCTGGGATGTTTAAGCAATTTGAGGACATCAGAGCTAGTACAAGAACTGTAACTTTTTGCATTCCTCTGGCAGGAGGAGGTTTCATCATGTTACCTTAACGCAGAGCTGATGTAGTGTTCAAATACAAGGTCCACGTTATACCAAATCTTTGGGGCTCTGACATGGATCCTGTCGAGATAACAGTGGGAGAGTAGAGGCTGGTACTGCTTGGTGCTTAATTTGAGTGGGGAGTTCTCTCTGCAGGCACAAACCAGCTACTAATGCAAAGCATTTGACTCAGGCAAATCACAAATTATCACAGTTCCTCTCCCATCCTCAAGACTGATGAAGGTCTTATCCGCACTACGAAACGGAGCAGGAGTTTTGGTGTGCCTTTTAGCAGGGATGTCTTTGGCCCTGTGGTAGTCAGGTCCCTGCTGTGTCTGGACTGTGAGTATGTCCACTGATCCTGGGGAATCCTGGCTGTGATCAGGAGAAGGCTTTGAGTTCTTTGGCAGTGCAAGGGAATTTGTGCTTTCCTTTGGTGTTGGGGCTTTCAGCAGGAACAGAGTTCAAGGCTGGCTTCTCCACTCTGCTTCCAGACTGGTCTCCTTGGGGATGCTTGTAAGGATACTTATTTTGGAATTGCTACTCTGCTGTTCTGGCTTGTTCAGAACAATATCCCCCCCCGTAAGAAAACTAGGCTGGAATAAAAGGGATTTTGGTCTACAGTAATGGCTCTAGGCAGAGCAATGGTTTGGGGACAGAAATGACAGTAATTTGGCTTTTCTGTTGCCAGCATTTCTTGTATTTTCCCTGTAGAAACCAGGCTTTATGAGCTCTAACAGTCTGTGACACCTGACTTGTTTACACCAGGACCCTTTGCCAGGCCCCTGGGCTTCCTGCACTTGGAGCAGCAGGTAGCAGGGGGCAGGATCCTGCCTGCTGGGGCTGTGGCTCACAGGGCACCTCGGTCGAGTTCCCAGCAGCAACAGTCACCAGGGAGGGCTTGGCTGATGGCTGGTCAGCAGGGTTTGCATTGGATAGGCAGAGATGTTGTTTAGCTCAGAGCAGAGGCCAGACAGTGGCCTGGCACAGCTGTGCAGGTACAAAAGGACTGTGTTTCCAGGGCTGTTACCTTGGCATCCATCACTAACACAAAATCCATAGGTAAAGCTAATGCGTGGGGAGAAAAAAAAGAGGTGGGAGAGTTGTTTTGTGAAGCAAATGCCAGCTCGTGTGTGGGTCCAGAGGCTGTTCTCTACTGCTGCTCTTGGCTGGCTGCTGGCTTCCTCAAGAGCACAGCAATAGCCTTGTGTGAGAGAAAAATCAAAGTTCTGCCCTCAAAGCCATGTGCTGATCTGTTGAGAAGAGACGGCGTCGGTTTCCCTTTGGAGCAGTGGGTCAGGGGTTCCTGCTCTGTCTTCCCACTTATTAATTGGATTTAATCCAGGTGTCTCTAGAATTGCAGATCATGCAGTCCTGCAGACTACAGCTGTCAGTGGTTTTTTCATTTTAAAATTACAAAAGGATGGATTCTTGCTGGTTTCACTTCTCTTCCTCCCTCTTCTAATCATGCACCAAAGTCTTTCAGTGTTATGCATCAGGAGGCCAGCTCGGTCCAGCTGGTATTTAAGGACAGGTTTTCAAATGAGTTAACAGTGGAAAATGAGTTACAGTTGCTTCCCCTACGTATGTACATGGTTGCCCTGGCTGGATGCCCAGACCACCACATACCTGGGCAGTGTGAAAGTCTGATCATTAATTTCCATTTTCCTGTGGTCTGAGTAAATAAAAAAAGAGGAGCCTGCTGTTGTGTTAGCTGCTGGACCATGCTGGGGAAGGTCCAGGTCCTGGGTTTCCAGCTCAGTGACTGGTGTTAATTCCAAATGAACAAGTGGAGCCGTGGAAGTGCCGTGCCAGCTCCTTCCTTCATGCTCTCAGTGGAAGAGCTCGTGTGTGTGAGAGGGTCTCTCAGCTGGAGTCGCCTCATCCGTCGCCCGCTGCGGCTGCTGCCAACACAGGAATCTGCTGCTCTCAGCCTGGAAATGAGTGCTGGCTGCTGCTGAGTACAGCAAACAGTCTTGAGCTTTGGGACATAGTCCATCTACGTGCTCCCAGCCTCTCAGTTCCGAAGGGAGCCCAGGAAAATGAGGATTTGGAATATCCCCTCCTCCCAAAGCCTCAAACACAACCCGATGCAGCCATCAGTCTTCAGCAGCACCACTGGTGCCATTAAAAAGCTCCTGACATCAACAGAAGTGGCACTGAGACAGCAGAAGCAGCAGGGAACGGGTGCAGAGGAGAGCCTGGGTGAGCAGGCTGACAGTGGGGCTGTGCTGGCAAGGGTTTGCTCCTCTGCCCCAGGTATGAGCTGGAGCCAAGCGGGCCAAGGATGACTTGACAACCAGAAGAAATGCTGAGCTGGGGAAAAGGTGATTTTGGGGCTACAGCATGTGTCTGAGCCAACGAAGAGCGTCACATCTGGGAGAGTTCCAAGACTCCTGTCACACAGCACTGCTCTGTGATGGGCATTTTCCCCATGGCAAGGCTTTTCACATGTTCTGAGCCCTCTTCCTGTGGGCAGCCAGCATGTTTTGGCAGGGGTCGGTCCCCGCCAGCTGGCCCTGTTCTCTCTCCTGTGCCTCTGCTTCCAGCAGCACAGCTGGGGGTCTTCCCTTGGGCAGCTGCAGAGCTGGTCCCAGACATCTCTAATGGGCCCATTATGCCAGATGTGTTCACTGCTTTTGGAAGAAAATAGAACTGATTAACACCTGAGCTGGTGCACAAGGCTCCTGAGACGGTGTTAAAGGAATATTACCGAGAGCACGCTGATTTGGAGAGCAGCTTTCACCACGCTGTCAGAGCCACGTGGTAGCTGGGTTGCTGGGAGGCTGGATGGCCTGGGGGGTGGCTGTGCTTATCAGTCCTCCTAGTCAGGCTGCCACTTCCAATCTGGGCCAGGCTAAGTTGGAGAGACGGCCGCTTCCGGTGCCTCTGAGAAAGGAGCTGTTGGTATCAGTCATCGCCTGTGAGACAACCCCCACGTCCTGGGAAGAGCTGGAGCTTCTCTCCTCAGTGTGGATGTCTCCTGTCAGCCCCAACAGCTCCTGAGCATCTTGCAGTGTGTTTGCTGGTTGTGGCTGCACACCAGTGACTGCTGCTAAGGCAAAGGCCACGTGGTATCAGCGTCTTGGATAGATATTGAGGTTGCCTAACACTCTGGAAATGGGCATTTGCTAAAACTGTAAAGGATTCCTTTTGTTCTGCACAAAATGTTGTGTGTCCCTTTCTTTACCATGGATGATGTGACAACAATAAGAGTTTTGTTGTGCCTATACCAGGCATTCAGGCTTTTCTCTTGTAAGTGTGGGAGGCAATGTTACTGGACTGTAAAGCAGCTTTGCTGCGTTGTCCCCGTAGCCAGCTTGCCTGAGAGTGCTTATTGTGACATCTGTTTTGGAGCTGGAGTCTTGAGCATCCCTGGTGAAGCAAGCTAAGCTATCTAATATATTCCCTGAGGGTCTTTGCTGGTGGCATGTCAACAGGAATACGCTGAGAGGAATTGGACTGAAAGAGACAACGCTCCCATGTGCTCCCTGCAGATGCCTGGAGAGAAGGTTTGGAAAGGCCACTTGGGCTTGTGGAAGGAACAGAAGCGGCTGGACCCATCCTCAGCGTGCTGGTCAGCTGGGACCTGGCTGGCTGCCTGCGTGTGTCAGAGCTGGCCCTTCCCTGCTGCCACTGCAGAGCAGCACCACTGATGCCTGGCCCTGGAGAGATCCTCATCCAGAGGTCCTACAGAGCTGAGTGCAGACAACAGCACAGATCACTCCTGTTCCACATGGGCAGTGGGAAAAGCAGCTCGTTGTCATACCCTCCCTTCCTGTGTGAGCTGTATCCTCCCAGTGAGGCTCCTTTCCTGGAGCAGCCCCTGCCTTGGCTCTCCTTCCCCTCAGGGTGTGTAGGCAGCAGGGACCTGCTGCCCCAGCAGCTGGGTGACTCTGCTCCCAGGCCGTTGTGCTGCTGCATGGCAGCTTGAAAATGACTGTGAGCTACGTACTGTTGATCCAGCTGTTCCTGGCAGCAGACAAGTGCCAGTGTGAAATGGCTCGCTGGCTGTTGAGCCCAGGGAAGGTAACTCCTTCAACATCCCCCCCAGAAAAAGGAGAACTGACCAGCTACTTCTTCTACCTCAGCTACCAGGAAAGATGACCTGGCCTGGCCTAGTCCCATGTTTCTTTGCCTCTCCCATCACTTCTGCTGCAGCCTTGAGTGGAAACGATTGAAACTTGTTTCATTCAGAGATGGTGTAGGGGTGCTTTGGGGGTAGATGGCAGGTAACCCTTTCCATTTTCCCTCCAGTGCTCACCCGGCGTCAGAGAGAGATGAGAAGTAAAGCTGCCAGTGGTGACAGCAGCCCGACATCCTTGGACATTGACAAGTAAGTAGGTATGCTTGCTCCTCCAAGCTTGGTTCTGTGCTTCTCTTCTAGCTTGCCTGTGAATGTCTTCATTCCTGTATAAACACCGGCCAATGGCCTTACAGCAATGTTTCCCTAAGAAATTGCCTTCCCTCAGTGCCTCTTGTTGCTGTGATGGCTATATTTAAACTGAAGCAAGAGGAATTTGCTGTTCTCAGACTGTTTATTTTCACATTTATTTCCTTCCAGCCCGATCCGTGGCAGGTCAGGGCTGCGTGGTCTCTGACTGCTGTGGCAGGGAGCTGGAGCTAAAATGGTGCTAACTCAGCCAGTTTCTAATGGGAGGTTTGAGCTTGGTAACCCTGGGAATTGAAGAGGCTAGGACAGGGAGGCTGTCAACATGGCACCTGTAGTGATATTCTTAATTAAATTAGACTTTCAGAATAGCAGTGGCTTTGTTTAATCTCTTCCCATGCAGCCCCTCCTCTTGCCACCCACACAAAGCATCATGAGAGAGGATCTGACAGTAAAATCCCTACTATGGAAGCAATTTTGCTGTTACAAACAGTGGATGGCAACATCACTAATGGAATTAGGCTAATTATAGAGAGGACAGCTTCTGTTTAGACACATTATCTGGGTAATCAGCACTGACTGGAAAGAAAATACGGGAAAAGTACTGCAGAGTTTTGCTCGATGGGGGCTCTCCCTGTGCATCTTAGAGCCTGGGGTGAGTTTTACTAGGAGAGTACTGATTATAAAACTGAACACAATGCTGCTCTGGCTGGTCCCAGGGGCTTGGCTTGGCTTGGCTTGGCTTGGCTTGGCTTGGCTTGGCTTGGCTTGGCTTGGAGAAGGTCCACTCCTGAAGAGCTGCCTGGGTGGATAGTCCCCTCCTGAGGAACCAGTGGCTCCTTCTGAAGGGTTTGGTCCTCGCCAAGAGCTGATACGTGAGCAAGTGTAGCTGTGTAAATCCTTTCACCTAGGATCATTTTCTTCCCAAGCACACCCAGTCATCCTGTGTGAGCCTGGGCATCTTCTTCACAAATGAGGGGCTTTGAGGAACGCACTGTACCAGCCCCCAGCAGCTGAGGTGCTCTGCATTCCTCTCCCAACATGGGATGATGTAAAATGGAGACAGTGCAGAGAAAGACTTGATTTACTAGTCAGACAAGTTCATCCAGCCCTGGTAAAATGTCTCTCTGATTTAACACACTTGGTTTGCTTCTCAGGCAGAATTTAACTCCCCTTTGCAAAGCCCTTGCACTTCACTGCTGTGGATTTTGACAGGGTGCTTTATGTCTGGGGAGAAATCAGTGATGTTTGAGATAGTTAGATGAGCACATTTGATTATTGTCCCACTGCTGCAGCAGCAGGATACAGAGGAACAGGCAGGGAAGACTGATAATCACTCAAGCCTTGGTGCTCGGTGCTGACCCAGCCCCAGGGAGCGAGGCTTGATCTGGTGACACGTCCTCTCTGTGGCAGGGCCTGGAAGGGAGGTCCTGGAGGGAAGCCACTGCTGGTGGCTGGGAGCCTGGTGCAGGGGGAATCCTAATGCAGTGCTCTGTCCTTTGCTGCCTGGCAGGTGTGAGAAGTGCTACCTCTGTAAGTCACTGGTGCCACTGCTGCAGTATCAGAGGCACGTGGACAGCTGCCTTCAGGCTGCTAGGCAAGCTCAGGGAACCAGGAGGCTGCGAAGCGCCAAGGTGAGGGGCCACCCTGCAGACCGTCTCCTTTGCTTTGGGGTTGGGGCTGGGTTTGGCAGCAGGAGCTGTTTCCCTGCTTGACGGGATGAGCTGACCCAGTGTAGGATAAGCTTGTTCCTGTGGGCCACGGTGGCCAGAGGATTCGTTGCCCTCCTTCCCCTGACGCTCTCCGAGAGCACGAACTGGTCCCAGGGGTGAGCTAATCCAGCCGAGCTGCCAGGAAGCTCTCCAGCAGGCAGGCGGCCAGGGCTGTCCCACTGCCAGGCAGTGTGCCTCAGGCCTGCAGCCTGCCTCAGCTGAATAGAGACGGAGTGGAGGGGCAGCATCAGGGTGACAAGCGTGTCCGACTCTATCCACGAGCCCTTTCCCATGGGGAGGGTTTCAGAGGCAGAGCAGGAGCTCGGTGCTGGGAGCGAACGGCAGCAGCCAGGGAGGAGCGTGGGGGAGCGGGTGCGGAGGAGGTGTGCGGGTGTGGGGGCTGGAGGGGGAGGGAGGCAGGAGCGTGGGTAGCAGCTGCCTCACACTCCCTCCTCAGGCATTGGCCCCTCATTGTGCTTTTTCCTTCTCGTGGTGGTCCCAGGGGAGCGCAGGGAGGGGTCCTGTCCAGGCCTTCCCGCTGGCTCCTGCGGGCAAAGCCCTAATGCCGCAGCTTTGCCTGCGCTCAGAAATGTGATTCTCAGCATGAAGATGCAACATGATGTCTTAGTTTCATATAATCCCTTAAATCCATCACAGGCCTCAGCCCTTTGGGGATTCAGATGCAAATGATGAGACTTCTGGTTGATGATTTAGGTTGGGATGCAGCCAAGCGCTCTGTGGTTCAGAGTACTGCAGGGCACGGCTGCTCCTGCCTGTGACCGCCTCTGTGGGGGCTGCTTGGCTGGCCCTGTGCCATGTGGGGTCCTGCACACAGACACGAGGCACAGGGGGAAGGTGCTGGAGCCGGGTGGCCCTTTGGGATGGCTTGGCAAGGCTCTGTGTTCCCTCTGGCTCTGCCTTGAGCCAAGGTGGCAGCTCGGTGAGGGAGCAGGCCCTGCCTGGGCATGGGCTGGGCTGTTGGAAAGCTTCCTACTGGCACTGTTGGATCTGCGGATTCCTGCCATGGTAAATTTTGGGGTGTTTTGCAGCTCCAACCCTGCAGCCAGGACACCAGTGCCTGTTAAAGCAGTCCTGGGAGCAGGGAGCTGCCAGGAGAGGGGAGTTTGCTGGGCCAGCAAGGCTCAAAGCAGCCAGACCAAGTGGTCTTCCCTTACCCTGTGTGACCAGCATGGCTGCATCTTCCCAGGGGCTGAGAGGGGGCACAAGATGTGTGTTTCTCCTCTGGCTGTGCCTGGAGGAAGGCCTTTTGCTCCAGCTTCACGCCCCTCTGCCCTCAGAGTGGGAAGGAGCCTGCCCTCCAAGGCAACAGGGCTGGGGATGTGCCTGAGCCGTGGCAGAGCCCCTGGTGCCCATGTTTTCTGTTACAGCCCTGTCCTTGCTGGCTGGGCTTGGGGATGGCTCCCAGCCTCCCTCCTTAGTGGACTCTGCTTTATTAACTGCCCTTAGCTGCCCCTGCCTGGGCACCAATTGTGCTGGTCACAGGGCAGTGCCCTTCCCCCTGGCAACTGACTTTGCTCAGCTGGAGGCCCTGGAAATGCAGCATTCCCTCTGTGCCAAGCCTGAGCCCTCAGGCTGAGCGGGACTGGGACCCTGGGGCCAGCCTGGCTATGGGCTTCACTTGTGGCAAGGATGTGACTGATGGTGGTTCTCTTCTCCTTGGCAGGACCGCGGAAGGCAGGAGAGGGGACTCCTCAGGATGCTGGAGCTCTCAGAGAGCAAGTCTGCAGGTGAGAAGCTGCGTTCTATGCCTGCCTGGGTCAGGGCTGCCCTTTCCCAGCTCTCCTCTTTTGGTCCTGGTTCAGCCTGGGACAGCAAATTACCCTTGGAGAGGGGTCTGTTCTTCCTGAGCAGAGCAGTAGGCTGTGAGATTTGCTGGCTGCTGGCATCCCCAGCCACTGTCCACCTGTCTGCTTGTGCCCATGGGACCTGTGCCAGTGCCCAGAGCTCTCACAGGGGTAGGGATGTGCTCTGAGCTGTTGCACCCAGAGACGTCCAGCTTCCCGTGGGGAGGGGGTGACAGGGTGCTGCCCTCCCTGCCTGCACACCAGCACTGCACCCCACGCATCCAAGGACGGGAGGAGACGGGTGGGGAGAGGCTGCAGGGCAGCCAGCCAGGGCTGACGTGCGTTCTCCCTGCAGATGCTGATGCAGAGACCCCCCTCTCTGGACTAGGAGACCAACAGTCCCCTCCCGCACTCTCAGCCGGAACCACGAGCTCGGCAGCTGCCAGTCCCAGCTCCCTGCAGCTTCCCTTCGACCTCTCTGCTGCCAGAGCCGCCGCCACCTCGGAAGCCACGGCCCCCGTGGTGGACTTGGAGCCGCGGGCGGCTCTGGGGCTGGGCAGCCAGCAGCAGAGCAAGGGCTGCCGCCGGAGGAAGCGCAAATTCTGAGGCCAGTGGTGCGGCAGGACCCCCCCGCACCCCGGAGCCGTGCTGCACGGCCCCGCCTCACCCCCTGCCTCCTTCTCCCACCCCACTTTTGTATGTTTTCTACGAGCTGCGCAGGGAGCGCCGGGGGGGGAGCAGTGACTGTGTGTTTTATAGGTGCCTGTGCAGCTTTGCTCGCTGGTAAAGAAACGGAAATATATTTATGTATGTTTTTATGAAACTGCAGCAAGCCCGAGGAGCCGCGCTGTCTTTCTCTGGGGAAGGGGAGGAGGAACAGCGGCCGCTGCGGCCAACAGCGCGCTGCGGAGAGCCCGGCCGGGGGGCGGCGAGGGCGAGCACCGGGGCCTTTCCCCTCCGGGCCGGGGGCTGCGCTTTCCCGTGCAGGAGTCGCCGCTGGGCCCTTCCCCGCGGCCTTGGCCCCGTCCGTGTGCCCCGCGGGGCTGTGCACGGTGCCCGTGCGGCCGAGCTGCGGCGCGGGGCCGGGGCGGGACAGTGACCGCGGGACAGTGACTGCGGGGCACTGAGCGCGGGGCCGGGGCGGGACAGTGACTGCGGGACAGTGACTGCGGGACAGTGACTGCGGGGCACTGAGCGCGGGGCCGGGGCGGGACAGTGACTGCGGG
>WBNH01004788.1:76243-94758 GCA_013401255.1 Urocolius indicus | reverse complement strand
GGGCTCCGCCGCCATGAGCAGCCCCGGTTGCCGCCGCTCCTCGCCACGGCGCGGCTGGGCCGGGCAGAGCCCCGCCGCTCCCAGCCCGGACGGCTCCCCGTGGCCGGGGCCGGGCCCGCAGGAGCCGGCGCATCCGGCCTCCCGCCGGTGAGGGTCTCCGGCCGCGTGTGCGGAGGCGGCGGTCGGGGCCGGGGATGGGGCTGAGCCGGCTCCCCCCGCCCCCCGGTGCCGCACCTGCCCCGCCCCGGGGACAGACCGGCCTCTGGCCTCTTGCAGGTGGAGGGGAGGCCGAGGCGGGGCGGGCTGGTGGCAGCCCCCTTCTCCCGCAGCCCCCGAGGACGGCCCCACACCCTTCGCCGTCGTGGGGCACCGCTGCACCCTCCGCCCGCGGCTGCAGGGTCGCGAGTGCAGCGGGAGGACGCTGCAAAGCGATGGTGCTGTTGAGGCCGCGGCCCCACGGAGCAGTGATGCTGAGGGGAGGTGGGAGACGCTCGTGTGCCTGGGCGGGGGCAGGACACATCGTGCATGTCACGTCTTCCCGAGGGCCGGGGCTCAGAGGGTGACACGCCACCTCCCTCCACGCAGGTCCTCCGTGAGCCGTCGGCTGCGCTACCCCGCTGACTGTCCCACCTACTCACCGGTAAGGGCCGTCCCTGCCCTGTGCCCAGCCCCGGGCTCCCCTGCCCCTCACACCTGCCCCTAACCAGCCACCCCCAGGTACAGCACGCCCTGAGAGCGCTCGTGCTCCCGCTGGAGAAGCTGCAGGAGGTGAAGGGCCGCCTGCTGCAGGCCATGCACAAGGGCCTGAGCCGCCAGACTCACGCAGAGGCCAACGTGAAGATGTTGCCCACCTACATCTGCTCCACACCTGATGGCACTGGTAAGACAGCCTGGCCTCGGGATGGGCTGCTCTGCTCACTTGCAGGCCTGCTTGCCTTGCTGGACTTGGCCCTGAAGGTACTGGGGACGGCTGCACCAGTCTCCAGTCAGTTATGGAGCCCGTAAGATGCCCTTGTGCTGCCTCTGCCAGTCCCCAGTGCAGAGGCAGAGTCCAGGAGCTGGTTCCTGCAGCCCTTGCAGTAGTCTCAGGCTCTTCAGGGCCTCCCCCGTGGGTGAATGACTGTCCCTGGGACAGGGTGAGGAGACTTAGGGGGATCTGATGCAGAGGCCATCTCTGCCTGACACTGCCTCTGCTCCCCACTAGAGAAGGGCAGCTTGCTGGTGGTGGAGCTGTGCCAGAGCCACGTCCGGACCCTGCATGTGACCCTCTCGGGCAATGGGAACCAGAACCCTCAAGTGACATCCAAGATCTTTGACATGCCAGGGGACGTCATGCATGGCAAGGGAGAAGCGGTATGAGGAGGCCATGGCAGAGAGTGGCTGGTGCTGGACTGCCCAGCACTGCAGAGCCTCAGCAGGGCACCGGGACAGTGCTGGGGCTCCTTGGGGCCTTCTGCAGCCTGAGTGCTGGGTAAGTGGAGCAGCAGGTCACCCCTGGCCATGCCCTTGCAGCTCTTTGACTTCATTGCGCAATGTGTGCGCCAGCTCCTGACAGACATCTGCAGTCCCCAGGGTCGCCTCCCCCTGGGCTTCGTCTTCCCCTTCAGCTGCAGGCAGACGCAGCTGGACAAGGTGAGCAGCACACTCCTGTCCTGGGGCTGTGGCCAGCTCCTCCCTGGGACAGAGGGGAGGGGTGCCAGCCCAATGCTGGAGGCCAACGGCTTGGCCGCATGCACTCTGCAGGCAGAACTCATCTCCTGGTCCAAGGGCTTCAGCTGCAGTGACTTGGAGGGGAAGGATGTTGTGCAGCTGCTGCAGTCAGCCATCAGCAAGCAGGAGGTGGGGGGCCGTGGGGTGGAAGGGCCTGGCTGGGGGCTGCCCCCACAGGGCACCTGATGATGCTCTCATTTTGCCCCCATCCAGATCTACAATGTAGATGTTGTTGCCCTGATGAACGATACTGTGGGCACCATGATGACCTGCAGTATTGGGGGGAAGCCCTGTGAGGTGGCCTTGGTTGTGGGTGAGCAGTAGGCATCTCGGGTGCCAGGGTGGTGGGTGCCGAGGGGGCTGTGGCGGTGCTCACCCCCATCACTCCCCACAGGGACGGGAACCAACAGCTGTTTCATGGCTGAGGCACAGCAGGTGGAAATGGCAGAGGAGACCAGTGGGAGGATGTGTGTCAACACCGAGTGGGGCTGCTTTGGTGATGACGGCAGCCTGAGCGACATCCTGACCCCCTATGACCAGTGTGTGGACCAGGAATCCTCCAACCCTGGGGAGAAAAGGTGCTTCCACCCCCCAGCAAGGGCAAGGGGCCAAGGGCTCCCACCTCAGCAGCACACGATGGCCCTCAGTGATGCTCTGGGAGGGCCGAGGGGTGCTGGGGGGATGCCTGACTGCAGCTTGGGTTGCACACAGGTTTGAGAAGCTGGTGGGCAGCCTGTACCTGGGGGAGATCGTCCGGCACGTGCTGATCACCCTGGCTGCTGAGGAAGCGCTCTTCGTTGGCAGCGATGTTGCCGTCCTGAGGACCAAGGATGTGCTCAAGACCCAGCAGGTCCTGGACATCATCGAGTGAGTGTCTGGGGAGCAGGAGCTGTCACGGGCGGGAGGATGGGAGGGCAGCCAGTGGGTGTCCCAGTCAACCAGCATTGTGCTCCTTCCTGCAGCACCGAGAAAGGCGTGGTGGAGGCCAGGCGGGTTCTGGAGGCTCTGGGGCTGCAGCCCAGCGAGCGGGACTACAGCCAGGTGCAGCAGATGTGCCGAGCGGTGGTGAGCCGTGCTGCCGCGCTCTGCGCCACTGGGCTGGCCGCCATCCTCACCCACATGTGCCGCAGCCGGGGGCTGGAGCGGCTGGTGGTCAACGTAGGGGTGGACGGGGAATTGTACCATGGCTACAGCAGGTGAGGAGGGACACGGGGCTGCTGGCGGGGTCCCAGCCCAGCAAAATCCCAGCACAGCAGGCCCCCAGCCCAGTGAGGTCCCAGCCTGGCGGCGTCCCAGCCCAGGGGGAAGGCAGATCCCAGCGCAACTGAGTCCCAGCCCAGGGGGATCCCAGCCCAGTGAGGTCCCATCGCACCAGTCCCAGCCCAGCCAGGTCCCAGCCCAGCCAAGTTCCAGCCCAGCCAGATCTCAGCCCAGTGAGGTCCCAGCACAGCCAGGTCCCAGCCCGGCGGGGTCCCAGTCCAGCCGAGTCCCAAGCCAGTGGGATGCCCCAGGCCCAGCCCTCACCATCTTCCCCTTGCTGCGGCAGGTTTGGGGAGATCATGCAGAGCGTGACGGAGCTGCTGGTCCCCGAGTGCGTGGTCACCCTCCTGCCCTCGGTGGATGGCACGGGGCTGGGGGCGGCCATAGTGACAGCGGTGGCTCTGCGGCTGGCTGCCCAGCGCCAGGAGGTGGGCTGGCTCCTGGCCCCACTGCGGCTCAGCCACGTCGACCTGGGGCGCATCCAGGCGCTGATGAGGCAGGAGATGGATCTGGGGCTGGGCAGGGAGAGCAACACCAAGTCCTCCGTCCGCATGCTGCCCACCTACGTCTGCAGCACGCCCGACGGCACTGGTGAGGGCCGGGGGCCTGGGGAACGGGGCTGCCGGGGGTGGCTGCGGCCTCGCTGATGTCCTGTGCTGGCTCCCTGCAGAGCGAGGCCAATTCCTGGCCTTGGATCTCGGAGGGACCAATTTCCGGGTGCTGACAGTGCACGTGGGGCAGGAGAGCATCCACATTGCCAGCAAGGTCTACGTCATCCCCACCGACATCACGCAGGGCACCGGCGAGGCGGTGAGGCCGAGGAATGGGTGGGAATGCCCTCCCCCATCACTGCCCGCGGGCCCCACGGCATCACCCCAGCTTGGGCTCCGACACTGGCTGCTCTCCACAGCTTTTTGACCACATTATCGAGTGCATCATGGACTTCCAGCAGAAGGAGGACTTGTCGGACCAGGTCCTGCCACTTGGCTTCACCTTCTCCTTCCCCTGCAAGCAGATGGCTCTGGACAAGGTGAGGGGGTGGCTGCAGCCCCGAGGGGAGAGGAGGAGGGCTATGAGGCGTGAGACAGCTGCCTGGCTGTCCTGTCTCGCAGGCAGTGCTGCTGAGCTGGACCAAAGGCTTCAGTGCCTCAGGCTGCGTGGGGCAGGACGTGGTGCAGCTGCTGCGGGAAGCTGCCCAGCGCAAACAGGTAGGACAGGGCTGGGGGCCTGTCCCCTGTCCCTGGGTGCCACCTCTCCACCCCTGGCACCTGCCTGGGTGCCACTAAAGCCACGTGTCCCTGTCTCCTGTTTGGCAGCACCTGGGGCTGAAGGTGGTGGCCGTGGTCAATGACACAGTGGGAACCATGATGTCCTGTGGCTATGAGGACCCTAACTGTGAAATCGGCCTCATCATAGGTGAAGAGCAGCTCTACACCCAGGGGGTCTCCCATCCCCTCAGCAAACCCCCCCAGCCCCCCATGGCATGGCCATGGCAAGGCAGCTCTGGTAGGGCTGCAGTAGTGGTGACACCTGTGTGGGACCAGCAGGAACAGGGACCAACGCCTGCTACATGGAGGAGATGAAGAACGTGGGCACCGTGGAGGGAGAGGAGGGCCGCATGTGCATCAACATGGAGTGGGGGGCCTTCGGGGACAACGGCTGCCTGGATGACATCTTCACTGAATTTGACCAGCTGGTGGATGAGAAAACCATCAACCCGGGCAAGCAGAGGTGGGTCAGGGCCCCAGGGCAGGGAGGGAGCTGGAGCCCAGGCCGTGCCCAGCTGAGGCTGTGCCTGGGACAGGTTTGAGAAGCTCATCAGCGGCATGTACCTGGGCGAGATCGTGCGCCACATCCTGCTGGTGCTGGTGCAGAAACAGCTCCTGTTCCAGGGCAGGCCCTGCCCCAAGCTGCAGATAAAGGACATCTTCCAAACCAAGTTCCTCTCCACCATTGAGACGTGAGTGCTGGGCTTCAGTGGGCTCCCTGAGCACAGGCTGGGGGGTGTGAAGCCAGAGGCCCAACGAGAAGGGGCCAGGCTACAGGGGAACGTGCAGGGTGATGCCACCCCCAGGCTGGGGGCTGCGGCTGGGGCTGGCAGTGCTGACGGTGGCCCTGGTGTGGGGCAGCGATGGGCTGGCCCTGCGGCAGGTCCAGGCCATCCTGCAGGACCTGGAGCTGGAGGCCAGCTTTGAGGACAGCATGCTGGTGCGGGAGGTGTGCCGGACCATCACCCTGCGGGCGGCACAGCTCTGTGCTGCTGGCATGGCCGCCGTGGTGGAGAAGATGCGGGAGAACCGAGGCCTGGCACAGCTGGCCGTCACCGTGGGAGTGGACGGCACCTTGTACAAGATGCACCCCTGGTGAGTGGGGCCGGGACTGCTGGGTTCCCCCTGGGGACCCTGCGGCAGCTGTCCAGGGTGAGGGCACCAGCCTTCACCCCCTCCCCTCCCATCCCTGCCAGCTTCTCACAGCACCTGCAGGAGACGCTGAGGGACCTGGCGCCCAACTGCACCGTCACCTTCCTGCGCTCAGAGGACGGCTCGGGGAAAGGGGCTGCGCTGGTGGCGGCTGTGGCCTGCCGCGGGGCCGTGTCCTAGGCACAGCCGCCGCTGCAAGATCCCTTCTCACTATAATAATTAAAGCCCTTTGCTCCGCACCTTGGTCTCCTGGAGCCGGGGGGCACGGGGGGGTGTGGGGCAGCGCACGGCCGGGCACAGCCCCGTGTAGCAATATATATCGAATTTATTTACATTCACGTCCGGCCGAGCCCCCGCCCGCGGCACCGCTATGTACATAAGGCCAAGTGTAAATACTTGAATGCACTTAATACAGAATTAAAAAAACGGTCTTTACACAACAGGGCCCGGGGCCGCCCGGCCCCACACGCACACAGCACGACGGCACCGCACGCATGACGCACACCCAGGGCCCCCCAGCCCCCACCGTGGGGCTGCGGGACCGCCGGCGCCGGGATGAGCCCCGCTGCCGGCCCGGCCACCGTGGGGCACGGGCATCTCTCCCTTGCGAGGGGGATGGGCAGATCTCCCCATGGCAGGGGGGGCCTGGGAGCTGAGCAAGGACCTCCTTGCCCCGTGGCAGCGGTCCCGCAGGAGCAGGGTTGCCCCCCGCCATCCCCGCCGTGCTCAGCACTCGGCCTCGGAGACGGCGAAGAGGGCACCGTCCTGCTTGCCCACCTCGGCCACGGCGGCCGCCAGCTGTGAGAGGTTGCCGTTGGGGAAGTGCCGCGCTTCCCACAGGTTGAGGATCATGGCTGTGGGGCTGGGCTTCGAGGCGAAGAAGCTGAGATGGCTGGGGATGACAGAGGGACGGTGTCAGGGCACAAGGATAGCTTCATGCCCCAGGACCAGTTCTGTGCTGGCTTCACCTTGAGCAGCATCCCACTCCCAGGCTCCCACAGCATTCCAGTATCCACTGACAGGTGCAGGATGAGGCTAGAAGCTCCTTATCCCCATCTACTGTGTTTCCCCATCCCATCCCGTCCCATCCCATCCCATCCCCATCCCCATCCCCATCCCCATCTCAGGTCACCTGTCAAGGTTGAGCTTCTGGGCCAGCATCCTCCAGTCAGCTCCCCGAGTGCCTGGCGGGTCCAGGCTGCTGATGATCTTCTGGCGGATGAGGAAGGGGATCTTGAAGGCACTGGGGCCCACCAGGGCTGGGGCACCCACCTCGCTGTCGGGAACCAGCCAGTCCGAAAACCTCGTGTCCTAAGAGAGAGCACCGGGAGGGGGAGGTGTCATCCCATCCAAGGTCACTCCCTGGAGCACCCCCAGCCCTGCCCTCACCTTGGCAATGTTGAAGTTGACGGTGAAGCTCTGCCCGTCACCCTCCACCTGCCAGACCCAGATCTTGCAGGCCAGCTCGCAGGTGCTGGGGCTCAGGCGCTCCAGGGTGAAGGTGCAGTGCAGGAAGGGCTGCAGCCCGCTCCAGATATGGTAGAAGGGGATCTCCTATGATAGGGAGGAAGGTGATGGGGTGGGTCAGAATGGCAGAGCACTCCCACTCTTCATCGCTGTCCCCAGCCGGGCTCCTCACCTGGTAGCTGGCGAGGAGCTTGCTCTTCCAGAGGGAGCTGGGCATGTCGTGGATGGAGAGGCGCAGGTTGTGGTAGCTGTCCTTGAAGTGCAGCACCCGGGGGGCCCCGATCAGCTGTCCCCCCAGCTGCTTCTCCAGCTGGATCACCTCCTGTGCCGGCACAGGCAGCGGTCAGGCAGGAGATGCTGCACCCGGGAGCGGGTCCCTGCCCACACAGCCCTCACTCTGAGCCGGGATGGGGGGTGACTGGAGGTTTCATGAGGGCCCCCCGGTACCTTGAGGACGTCCTGGGTGTCGCTGAGGCAGTAGACACGGATGTTGTACTCGAGCGAGGGGCAGGCGGCGGGCGCAAACAGGACCAGCTTGAGGCGCTTGGAGGCCGCCATGCTGAGGGACTCCCCGACCAGGGCGAAGCGGCCCAGCTGCTCGGTGAACACGTAGCAAGCCTGCGCTTCCAGCTGGCAGTAGTACAGCTCCGTGCACGGCTCGGCACCCAGCTGCAGCACGTCCTGCGGCACCCACGCGGAGATGCACCCCGGGCATCGGCACCCCTGCCCATCCAACCCCGGCCCCCTCGCCCCAGCAGACGCTCACCTCCCACGTGCCCTCGCACGACTGCTTCTTCAGCCGGATGCTCCAGTTCTCAGCGCTGGCCTCCACGCAGTGGCCCATGGCCAGGATGGCGGGGCGGGTGAGGAGGACGCCGGGGGGGCCGCAGCTGACGATGGGGCTCAGGAGCGTCTGGCAGCCAGCCAGGGGCAACCTGGGGCAGCGACGGGGCAGCTGAGCTGGGAAGCCCCCACCCCAGCCACCCCGTGCCCTGGTGGCCCCGGCACCTACCTCACCTCCTCCTGCTTGTGCAGGGTCAGGTAGACCTCATAGATCTTCCCCCGCGGGATGGCATCGGGTGGGATGAGCAGGCTGATCCCTGGGGGGAGGCAGCGGGGTGAGCTCCACAGGCACCCGCTCACATGGGTGATGCTCCGGCACCCTGCGCCCACCCTGCCGTACCTGTGTTGGGGATCATGAGCCGCCCCCCCAGGAAGTTGAAGGTGCCATAGGCCATGTTGGTGGTGCCACGGGGTAGGGAGCGAAAGTAGCTCTGGGTGGAGAGCCGTGCCACGAAGTCAGCACCCTCGGCAGCAGGAGAGCTGTGGTGCAGCGTGTGCCGGCCAGCACCCAGCGGGCTCAGCAGGTGCCCGTTGGGCAGCTGGAGCTTGGCAGGGCCATCCTGGCGTGGGCAGAGCGAGCCCTGGTAGGTCATGGTGGTGGTGCTGAGGTCAGGCTGGATGGTGAGCAGGCCGGGGTTGTCTGTGGCACAGAGCATGGGATCGTGGCGCCAGGGTACGGCGGGGATGGGGAGGGTCCCCATCGGCAATGCAGTGGCACAGCCAGACCCGTAGGACATGGGGCACACAGACCTTGCCCTGTGGTAAGGACCCTATGGGGCACACAGCCCCTGAGGATCCTAAGGGCATTGAGCCCCTGCCCCATGGCACAGACTTTTGGGGCACAGTCACCCTTGGAGTCCTCAGAGCAGCTGATCCAGAGCACAGGCCCTACAGGGCAGAGCCCCCACCCACAGGCAAGCACCCTACAAAAGCACCAAAGCACCAACTCCACAGGCAGAGATCCTTTAAGACACAGCGTGCTTGTCCCTAAGCCAGATGCACCCCAAATGGCACAGAGCCCCCACTCAAGACCAGGGACTATGGGAACCACAGACCCTGCCCGTGGACTCCACAGGGCACAGAAGTCTCATCCAGGGCCAGGGTTGCCCTGGAGTAGACAACCCTTGCCTGCAGCTCCCCTGGAGAACACAGCCAACCCCAGGTTCAGAGGGACACCCCATCCCAGCAGGGATGTGCAGCCCTGTGCCCACAGCCCTTGCTCACCGGCCTTGCTGGGCTTGATGCTGACGGGCTGGAAGCCGGCGGTGAGGATGGAGGAGTCAGCTACGTCAGCGTCCAGGCCTCCCTTCTTACGGCAGTACACCAGCACCCCGACCAGCAGCAGCAGCACCAGGCACACAGCCACGGCCACCAGCCCCACGTACAGTGCCACGTCCTCCGCGCCAGGGGCAGCTGCGCGGGGCAGGACGTCAGTGCCCACGGCCATGCCCAGCCCCCCACCGCAGGGGACAACGCCACCATCCTTGTGCCGTCCCCGCCGTCCCCCCGTGCTCACCGTGGCTGCAGAGCTCGGAGGTGCAGTTGCGGGTGTCCAGCTCGGGGCCGTGGCAGTCCCGGCCCCCGTTGCGCGGCGCCGGCTCCGAGCACTCCCGGCTCCGCCAGTGCGTGCATTCAGCCCCGCACACCGACCACTTGCTCCACTCTGACCACACGCCGTCCACTGCGGACACAGCCGTGGGTCAGCACCCCGCTGCCACCCCCTTCCCCTACCCCGGGGCTGGCAGAGAAGGACACACGGCAGGATGGGAGGACGAGACACTCAGGAGGAATGAGGACTGCGATGGGTGCAGCAGGGAGTGCAGCATCGGCACGGTGGGGGTGGCGGCAGTGCCCCAGGCAGGGGGGTACCTGGGCAGAGGGTGGTGCAGGCGGTTTTCTGCACATTTTGGCCCTCACAGAAAGTGCCCCCGTTGAGGGGTGTGGGGTTGGTGCATGTCCGGCTCCGCTTCTGCCAGCCCCGTCCACAGCTGGTGCTGCAGCCCGACCACTGCGTCCACGTCGACCAGCCGCCGTTCACTGGGTGGAGAGGGACCCATCAGAGCCTCTCCAGGACAGGGGAGGTGCAGAGGGACACACCGGGGCGGGTGACACCGGGGCAGCGCGGTGGGGACGGGCACGGTGGGGTCGTACCATAGACGGTGATGGCGGCAGAGGCGCTGCGGCGCCGGGCCACGATGTTTTTGGCCACGCAGGTGTAGTTGGCGGTGTCGGCCAGGCGGGCCTGACGCAGCACCAGGCTGTGCTCCGGCGTCACGTAGACGTTGGCGTCCAGCGCCGGGTCCACCAGCTCCTCGTTGCGCAGCCACTCCACCTGAGGCGTGGGCACAGGGATGTGTCTTGGTGCCTGTCCGAGACCCCCCTGCCTCAGGGAGGTGTTTCCCGTGGGCAAGGGGCACCCTCAGCCGCCTCCTGCCATGGCACACCGCAGGGGCTCACCTCGGCGGGGGGGATGCCCTCGGGAGGGCGGCACGGCAGCACGATGCCCTGCTCAATGGAGACCTCCCTGGCCATCGGCTCCTGCTCGAAGTTCTTGCGCAGATCTGGGGAGGTGCAGGGGTGAGGGAGGGCTGGGCTCAGCACCCCACACCCCATCCGGCCACCGCAGACACTCACAGGCGATGCGCACAAAGGCCTTCTGGCTCTTGGTGGTGCCGGAGGAGCTCCAGGCCACGCACTGGCACCAGTACTCCTCCAGCCCAAAGATCTTCTCCACTTGCTGGCGAGTGACCTCGATGCGCACCTCCATCACCGGCAGCCCTGCCACCGGTGGGGAGCAGCAAGTCAGCACCAGTGTGCCGGGAACACTCCCCACAGCCACAGCCTCACTTATCCCCCTGCCCCAGGGAGCAGAGTGCCTGGCTCCCGTCACTGGCTCCAGGGCTATCCCTCCTCCCGTGCTGCTCACCAGTACCGCGGTCGGTGCTGTGCTGTGTGACATGGTCGCCCTGGTGCACCCACTCGCCGTTGCACTTGAAGTAGATCTGCGTGGCGGGGGTGGCGCGGCAGGCCAGGCTCACCGCCTTGTTCTTCACGATGTAGACGTCCTCCGGCTCCAGCTGGAAGTGCGGCAGCAGGTCCGGGGATGCACCGGACACCGGGTTGGCCACGGTCGCGCTTTGCTGAGCACCTGCAGGGAGACGAGGGCTCGGCCACCTCCAGCGTGCCCGGGGCTGGGTGATCATCCATCCCGACGTGGCCTCGTGCCCCCTCGCCGCCCCCCTGCTGCTGGCAGCCCCCTCCCAGCCCCGCCATCCATCATGGAGAGCAGCCGCGCGATGGCTGTGCCCGCTGAACCCGCGCCGATCCCTCATGTCTGCACTTAGTGCTAATGAAAAGGAAATGTAGTGTGACCAACAAGGGCCATCGCTCAGGCTGCCCGGGCTGCCCCCCCTCCCCAGCACGCTGCCAGGCACCAGTCGGGGCCACATCCTTCTCTGCTGCGGCCCAGGGTGGTACAGGCATGGTGGGAGAGCGAGGTGTGTGTGCCCCACGCCCTGGGGACACAGCAGGGTGACAGAGCAGCACATCCAGTCCTGTGCCGCTGGCACCTGCCCGAGTGTGGGCATGAGCACAGCACACAGGGCCTGGATGCCCAAGGAGGGTGGCAAAGGCGGCTTGGGGGTTCCTCCAATCAGCTTTGCTTGCAGGCTGCAGGTGCTGTGCACCGGGGCAGGGTCCCCACAGGGATGGCAGTGCTGGGCACACAGCATGTGGCACAGTCCAGCGGTGCCTGTGTCCCCCAGCCCGGGCAAGGCCGGGTGCCCCCACTCTCCAACCCCTCCTGCCAGCTCCTGCTGTGGAAAGAGTTAATAAAGCAGGGCCCTAAATAAGCATTTGATTAACAAACGATAAAATAGCGATTGTGTCACTGAATGAAGCTGTAATTGCTGCTGCTAATTGGCTGGTTAGGATTTAATAAGCAATTAAATGGGATGGAATGCGCAGTAATTAAGTGCCTTCATTCGGCAACCACCCGCCCCTTCCCCGTGCCCGCTGGACCCCCATTGCCCCGTGCCCACCACGGGCACCTCCAGCCTGGCACAGCCACCTGTGAGACAGGGACACAGGGGACATGTGGGACACGGGAGTCCCTCGGGCTCTGTCTGAGTCCCTCGGGGGAGTTCCAGGGCCTCGCCGGATCGGGCCCCGCCGGATCAGGTCCCTCCGAGGTGAGGTGGGGAGTGGGTGCCGAGCGAGCCCGCTGCGGTGCCCGCCGGGACGGGCAAGGTGCGGCAGCTCATTTACGCCGGGAAGATAAACGGCCACCATAATGCGACAGTTATTACCCCATCAGCACTTTTACAATGTTGCTGGCAATTAATTTAATTAAAACCCCTGTCAGGGATACACAGGCATTTCATATTTCACTGGTTTAACGACCCCCCGAGCTGCAGCCCGGGGCCGGCCCGCGGGGTCACGGTGCGGACAGGCGCTGCGGTGCCCGCCATGGTGCCGTCTCTGCCGCCGGTGCCGTGTGGCACTGCAGCCCACTCGCCACGTGATGTCTGTGCCACCCCTCGGGCACCGCTGGGCGCCCACGCCGAGCTGCCCGCGCTGGCCAGGGGGCTGAGGCGGGCAGGGGACAACTCCGCTCGCTTATTGCATCCCAGGCTGGTGGGTGCAGAGCATCTGCGCTGCCTCTCACCTGGGCAGCCACGGCGGGCACACATCAGGTGAATGGGGCAGCGGTGCTGTGGGAACTGGCCCTGTAATCACACAGGAAACGAGACCAGTGGCCGTTCAGCCCCGGGTCTGTGCATCACAGCTGAGAGGGGGGTGCAGGAGGCACGGGGCTGGCAGCAATGGATGGGGGAGGCCGGATGGACACAGAGGACCCCCAGTTGCCCACTCAACCAGGGCAGAGTGGGACCACAGGCAGCAAATGGAGTCAGGGATGAGCAGTGAGCAGCAGAGCTCAGGGGGTTGCCAAGCACCTTGCAGAGCCCTGGGACAAGATGCCATCCTGCTGCTGAGCATCAGCAGGGCTCTGCGTGTTCATGGCCGGGAGCCTAGAGTTGGCCCAGAGCCTGAGCAAGGAGGTAGAAGAGCTGCAGTCTGAGTGCCCTGTGCACCATGGGCACATCATGCATGATGGGCAACCCATGCACCATGAGCGCTGCATGCACCATGGGCGCTGCATGCACCCAGTGCCCATCCACTGCACCGTGGGCACCGCACGCAGCACAGCTCCCTCACACCCCGTGAGTGCCCCACACCCTGCAGACAGACCACGGGCATTCTACCCCTGAAGACATCCCCACGCACCGTGGGCTCCCCCTCACCATGCCACCGCCACCCTCCCAGCACGGGCACCTCCCAGCCCGTGGGTGCAGCGTGGGAGCCCCGTGGGCAGCGTTTCCCCACGCACCGCAACGGCCTCGCCGCTCACCTGCCGCTGCGTTGCCATGGAAACAGGCGAGATGCTTATGTCACCTTGGCAAAGGGAACCGGGGAAGTTCGGCGGGGATGGGAGCCGGGGAGCGGGGGGGCGGCAGGCGCTGGGTGCCGCTCGCCGCTGGGACCCCCCCGCCGAGGCAGAGGACGGGGCCCGGGCGGGACGATGTCTCGGCAGCCGAAGGGGTAACCGGGGAGCGGGGCTGGCTCCGGGCCGGGCTGCACATTAAGCGGGGCTCGATTCACAAGTTACCCCCAGCCCCGCGGGCTGCGGAGCGCGGCGGCACCTGAGGAAGGGGCAGGTGCCGGGCCGGGGCGCAGGGCTGCAGCACCCACCTCGAGGTACAGAGGGGGATGGGGGCACCTTGCTGCGGGCTCTGAGCCCCCCAGCCGCTGCCAGCCCCCTCACAGAGCCCAGGACCCCCCCAGCATCAGAGAGACCCGGGTGTACTAGGGGACAGAACGCAGGACCAGCGCGGGGGGAGGGAAGGGAGGGCACTGCCAGGTCCCAGCGAGTGCCAGCCTGTGCCCCCCAGCCCCGTCCCCGTGGCCCGCAGAGGGCTGATCGCGCCCTGGCGCTGGTGCCCGGGTCCCGGCGGTGCCTGCGCGGGCAGAGGCTGGAAGGTCAGCGCGTTCTTGGCGCGGAGCGGCTGCCCGCCGGCGGCTGCGGCACCGCCAGCACGGGCACGCCGGCGTGTGCCCGCCCGGCACGGTCACCCCGGGAGGAGCAGGCAGCTGCCTGCACAGACACCGCGCCGGTGCCGCGGGGCCAGACCCTGCCCGGTGCCTCCCAGCCCGGGGCTGCCTGCCGTCCTCTGCCGCCGTGCCCGCCTTGGGGACCTCCCCGGGCTCTGCAGCCGGCGCGTTCAGTCCCAGCTGGCACTCCATCCATCGTGCCCTGCCAGCCCTGCCATGCCAGTAACATCAACTCTGCCGGTACCCGGCCCGCGTCCCGGCAGCAGGTAATTAAAGCAATAATTACTGCTGATTGCGCTGGCCCAAACGAGGGAAGGGTAGGCGTCAGGGGGAGGGCAGAGGATGCCCAGCTGTGCCCAGGGGACCCTGGGGCTTCCAGCCCTGCCTACCGCATTCAGAGGTCCCCGCTGCTGGCACTTCGCTCTCTGCAGGGCACAGAGTGGGGGAGCTGGCATGATTTCTTGCCACCAAAAAGCTTGTCTGAGGCTTTGAGCCGGGCACAATCCTGCTGGGGGAAGTTGGCATGGGAGTGCAGTGAGCCGCTGCTGCCCCTGGGAGCCTCGGAATCAGGGGCCATGGCATCACCCAGCTTTGCCCAGATGCCCACGGCTGCTCCAACGCCCACCCGAAGCATCTGGGCATCAGCCAACACTTCCTCAGCACCCACCTTCCCACCCCACGCAGCCAGGCAGGGGCTGGTGCCAGCCCTGGCCGGGCAGGGAGCCAGCAGGGTCGGATGCCAATGCTGGGCAGCATGGCCTGGCTCCCAGCCAGTCTGGCACGTGGTGAGCACCAGGGAGAATGTACGGACGGGCACAGAGTGCTGACACGTCCCCGCTCCACCGGGCACAGTGCCCCCGGGGGTGCCCCTGCCTGCCCCAGGACTGCATCCCCTGTTTCCCTGCACATCCCCAAGAGCCAGCTGCCCCCCAGCCATGTGCCCAACGTGTGCCAGCCCCACGGGCATGGGAGAGGCTGAGAGGGGGCGGCAGGGCCCAGAGGGTGCCCGACTCCCAGCGAGCACGTGGCAGCGTCTGGGCACTGATTAAACAAGCGCTTGTTATGAATGAATTAGTCAGGCGGGTTTGCATGACAATGGAGCTGCCTAATTATGGATTTGAGTCGATAAGCTCTCCCCATTACATGCAATTAGCGTGTGCCAGGGTGGGCTGGACTCCCGGACACCCACCGAGTGGGCAGCATGGCCCCAGACATTCCCACACCTGGCCCTCGCTGCCCTGTGCCCGGGGTCGGGGCACACTGTTGCTAGCAAAGGCAGCCAGGGCCAGCAGTCCTTCCCCAGAGACCACTTCTGCCTGCCTGGGGGCACCCGGTGCTGGGCATCCTTCCCTGGGTACCCATGGAATTGGTCTCCTCTCTGTCCCATGGCACACATAGATCCCTGTTCCCTGCCAGTCCTGGGTGTCTACTGAGCCCCACAGCCTCCCAGGACCCAGAGTGCCCACAGGACCCATGCCAGCGCCTGTCAGCAGCACTGCATGGGGAGTGGGTGCCTGCCTGGCACTGGCCTGCTGGGGGATGGCGGGGGATGCTCTGCCAGCCCGGCCTGGCACTGGGGTGGTGTGGGGGGACAGGACCAGCCCAGTCCCATGTGCTGGGGCTGTCACTGGGGTCCCGAGCCCAGGCAGACAAGCAGCTTTGCTGGCTTTCCTCTAACTGACAGTGAAGAGCAAACGCTCCTGCTGAGCCCTGGCCCTGCCGGGAGGAACGTCAAGGTCACCCTCAGTCCCAAGTCCCTGCTGGAGAGGGGAGACAAGAATGAGGGGGCTGGGAAGGTACCCCTGGCCACGCAATGGTCCTGGGTGCCAGGGTCCAGCCTGGTGGCCCCTTCCCCTCCCATCCATGGGTGGCACACGGTGGTGATGGCAGCCCCAGCATCCCACAACCCTGCAGCAGTGAAGGCTGGCTGCAGGGGGCTGGCACCTGAGACCCCCATCCTGTGGGGGCAGGGTCTGAGTGGTCCAGAGCGGGCTGTGAGCTGCCTCACACGCACCTGGAAGCAGCACCCAAAGAGCAGGCAACTGGCAGGACCAAGGGGTACCAGGCACCTGGGCCTGACTGGATGAGGACAGGGTCCCTGTGTGCCCACCCCAGCCTGCCCACAGGCAGACACACACTGCACCGAGCTGACAGCCAACATGGAGCTGGCACTGAGGGTGCACCCCTGGGTGCAGGGTAGGGCATGGTGGGACGTGCACTGAGCACGGTCCCTGTGATGCTGTCCTGCAGGCACAAGCACCAGTCCAGGGGTGGTGCCAGGCGCTGCCGACCACCCAAGTGGGACAGGCTCCCAGCCACAGCCAGGGCTGCGAGGTGCCCGCAGTGGCTCCAGGGGTGCCCAGCCCTTGGTGTCACCGCCAGCACCTCGGTCCCCTCCTGCAGGCACCTGTCAGGCTGCACACGGTTTGATGTAGTGCCAGCCCCGTGTGGCACCGAGCCAGAACAAACAGCCCTGGGCGGGCTGCGTCTGCCGCGTGCTCGCGCCGACAGCCGGCACGGCAGCTTTCTGGCCGCCCGGCGTGTGCCAGCCCTGCCGGTGCCCTGCCCTCCTGCCCGCCCTGCCGAGCCACCGGCGCAGGCCACGGAGCCCTGATGGGATGTGGAGCCTTGGGATGACAGGCTGAGGGACACAGGGGTCAGGGGCTGGATGCTGGAGCCTGATGGTCCCAGGCAGCTCAGTGAAGCCGGAGGCACCACGTGGCACATGCAGTGAGTGCAGAGCCCGTGGCCCCTGCCAGAGAGGCTGGGGCAGGAGCCACTGTGGGTCACACTTGCTGGGGCAATCTCCAGCCCAGGGGCAGGAGATGCACTGGGGCCCAGAACTAGTGGCCACGGATGCCAAGGGCCCATGGCTGTGCTGAACCAGGGGAAGGACCCTGCCCCCATGCCCGTGCCCACTCCCCCTGGCGCAGCAGTGGAGCAGGGCAGACCAGGCTCCTTGGGCACCACTGCCCATGTCCCAGCCCTTGCTGCTGCACTCGCCCTTTCCCTGCGGGCACCAGCAGCAGAGCTGGCAGCCCGCACTAGGGGATGCCACTCCACAGCTGCTGCCAGGGACCCTTTGCCTGGACACATGGGTTCTTGTCCCTAACTTGTGCCTTGGTGCCGCCGGGTAGGGGGTGCCGTGCCATGCCATGCCTTGCCAGGCTGGCGCAGCAGCTGGCGTGCAGAGGCCCAGCCTGGCTGCGCCGGTGCGGAGCGGTGGCCACGCAGGTGGCTGTGCTGGCGCGCCGTGGCTGCTGTGAGCTGCCTGCCAAGCGAGAAGCGCCGACCGGCTCCCACACCAGCGCTGCCCCAAGCTGGGGCTGGCACCGCTGAGCCCGCCGGGCCTCCCACTGCAGAGCCGGTGTGGGGTGGCCTGGTACACTCCCATCCCGCTGCCCTCAGCTCCATCCATCACCACAGCCCCACAGAGACAGCAGTGCTCCATGCCTGGGGGTCACTACCCACAGCACCCTCTAAAAATGGGTCCCCTGCACCCAAGGGCTGCCACACCCCGTGCCACCCTCCGCGCCGGCTCTGCAGTGTGCTGGGAACGCTGGGTGCAGGGTCCTTGGGGGTGTCCAGCTGGGAAGGACAGCTGTGGGGAGTACGGGGGCTGCAGCCCCCCTGGGTGCCCACCGTGCCTGCCCGACACACCGAGACCAGGCTAGGAGTCGTCTTTGGTGGTGGCAAGAAGGTCGGTGGGCTATGACCCCGGGGCGGAGAGGGGGGGGGCCTGTGTGTGTGTGTGTGTGTGTGTGTGTGTGTGTCCCCAGACCCCCCGCAGAGCGCACGTCCAGCCCGCGCAGCTCCCCGCCCCCAGCCCGGTCCTTTGTCTGCAGCCGCCACTTCCAGGCTGCCGTGACACCTGCCAGCACAGCCACCATCCCCGGGCACCCACCGCCTCCCCCGGCACACCGAACCCCGATCCTGCAGCCCGTGCCGTTCAGTCCCGGGGGCCCGGCCCTGCCCGGGACCTCCCTCGACGGGTCCGTCCCGAGAGAGAGCAGACAGAGCCGGAGGCGGCCGGGCTCGGACCGTCCGCGTCTGCAGCAGCACCGGTGCATCCCCGCATACACCCCTCCTCACCCCCGCCACGGTACCCACGCGCACCCCCGTGGCGTGACAGTCTCCCTCCCTCCAGGCTATCCCGTCACCGCGCTCTCCCGTGTCCCGGACAGGTGATGGGGACGCCGGGGACATGCTGTGCGTGGGGCTGGGATGCCGCGCGTGGGACAAGTCCGCCGCGGACACCCGTGCCCGGGAGCTGGCCGATCCTCGGGGGAGCGGAGCCGTGCGGGCGAGGGGTAGAACGCCGGCCCCCTCCAACCCGCCCCGCCGCGTCCAGGGGAGTCCTGGCCGGCCCCGCGTGTGCGGCCACGCGCGGCCACGGCGCGGGGGAGGGTGGGCGGCGGTGGCTGCGGTGGGGCAGGGGGCACGCTCGCCCGTCCCCCCGCCTTCTCCCGGTACCCCACAGCCGGCCGCTCACCCCGCGCGGTCCGCCCCCCCTCCCCGCGCCCCGTCCCCGGGAGGGCACCCGTGTCTCCGCAGGACGCCCGCCCGCCGCCGCTCCCCGGGTGACCTTGCCCGGCGCCCGGTTCCCCCCCCCGCCCCAGCCCGGTGCCCGCGAGGGGCGGGGAGGGGGCGCGCGGTGACTCACCGGCGGCAGCGAGGAGGGCGGCGGCGAGCAGGGCACCGAGC
>WBNH01004788.1:65366-76134 GCA_013401255.1 Urocolius indicus | reverse complement strand
CCACCCCCCCGGGGCCGGCGGCTGGGGTCCTCACCCTTCCCCGGGCACGGCACCCCTGCTTCGCGCAGCGCGGGGACGGTGCAGCACCCCTTCGGCACGGCATTCCCCCGCTCCAGCCTGGACGCCCCCCGCTCCCGAGCCCCTGCTGCAGCTCAAGTGATGCCCGGGGGTGCCCCAGCCCAGCCTGGCACCCCAAGAATCAGAGAGGGAACACACACGCAACCCGAGGAGAAGAGGGTCGCACGGGTGCCCTGCTCTGCACCATCCGGCCCCACACAGCTCCGTGGCGAGTGTGGTGTTTCACGCAGGGAAATGTCACGGAAACAGGGCCACCATCTTGGTGGGAATGTGTGCCACACGTGGGGCTTCACCTCCCTGCCATGCGTGGGATCTAGTTTCAGTACCCCCTACTCTGCCAGGCTGGCCTCTCCCAGGGGATCTGGCCCTGACCCAGCTGCAGGATGTGGCCCCATCCCACCCCGTGATGTCCCTGCATGTGGCCAAGGTGCCTGGCAAGCAGCTGCCATCACCACTGTGCAGATGGTGTGGGCGAAGGGTGAAGAGAGATGAAGTTTTATTGGGGTGCCTGAGGCGCTCCCCAACCCCACAGAAGCCAGACCCTATGCCAGCAGTGCCAAGGTGTGCACTGTGCCCAGCGCAGGGGGGACCAGACAGGGGCCGGGCAGCGGCTCCCAGCGCCACACAGCGATAGTTTCATTAGCGGCTCCGGGAACAATTAACAACCGCTCTGACGCCTTCGAGAGCTGAAGCAGGTGTGAATCCAGAGCGGCTCTCCCGGGTGGCAGCGGCTGTGCCGTGCCCTTCATCCGCCCTGGATGCCGGGCAGAGCCCTGGGGTGAGGCCAGAGCCACCTCCCACCATCACAGCCCTGGCCAGGGACCTCCCGTGTCAGCATTGGCCATGTGCAGGGCAGTGCATGCGGTGTGGCACCCATGGGTGCCCACTCTCGACTCGCCGAGCTCTGGCACATCCCACACGGGCACTGGCGGGGCCATCCAGCAGAGGAGACCTTCAACCTACCGTGGGCAGAGCCCCGGCACAGCGATAACCACCCTCCCTCGGGCTGGCTCCTTATTACTGATGGCATTTGCATGGAAACAGGATGTTTTTACTCCTCGCGGCTCCATCTGCTCCTGCTGAAGTCACCGCGTCTCACGTGAGCTCCCGAGGGGCTGCCATGGGAACCGGGATGAGCTCCCCTGCAGCGCCAAGACCCCCAGCCTGGGCTCCTGCGGTGGCCAAACCCCCTGGCCAGGCGGTGGGGCCAAGGCAAGGCGGGGGGTACCCGTCACAGATGGCACCTGCGGAGGGCGCTCAGCACGGTGCTGCCCCGGGGCAGCGCAGCAGGGAGGGGGCTCGGGGCCCACCGTGCGGTGCCAGCCCCATCTGCTCCTTGCGCTGCTCTCCCGGGATGGCTTCCAGCTCCCGCTCCTGGCACTGTGCCGGTGGTGCCAGTGACAACACTTCCACCACCCAGGCACCCACCGCACCGCCTTGCTCTGCTCTGCTGCGCACCCCGGGGTGCTGGTAGTGCCCGGTCCTGCCGTGGCTGTGCCCCGTTCCCTCAGCGTGTGCTCGTGACACGCGGGGCCGTGCGGGTGCTGCACCGAGGCCGTGTGGCATCATCCTGCGTGTCCCTCCCGCACCGCGGGCTGGCATGGCTGGGCCGTCAGTGGGGAAGTGCCAGGACGCACTGACGAATTAATAGACTCTAATTAATACACATTGGGACGATCACTTTCAATTCCGCTCACTCTTCCTCTTTCTCGGAACTGAGGGGACGGATGAACCAGATCCTGCTCCACAGCTGCTGGAGCCCTGAGCCCTGTCACCAAGGGGCTGTGCCAGCCTGGCTCGTGGGCATGGGGTCACCCAAGACCCCTGGCTGCTCACCACGGCGGTGTGGGGGCCTCAGCACATGGGGAGCTGGAGGACTCGGGGGGCTTGAAGGAGCGGTGCCAGGCTGACCCTGTGCCCCCAGCACAGCGCGCTCCGCTCCTGGGCGTCCCGCAACCGCCACAGCCCCAGGGGGACGCCGAAAGCACCGGCCCCACGGGGTGCTGTAAATGGATTATTACTCACAGTAATTAAGATGGAATTAAAAATTAATTCCGTTCTCCAGCGCGCTGCGGTCGTGGCGCAGCCGCGTGCTACGGCCATTGCGCCAGGGCTGACTCCCGAAAAACACCCACCGGGCCGGAGGTGCAGGCAGAGCATCACCCGGCGAACAGTGGCACCCACTCTCGGTGGGCTGCGGCTGCCACTCGGCACTTCCCCGCGGCTGGCACGGCCCTGGCACCGCTGCCCGCTCCTGGCGTGGCCCCGGCACCGCACCGCGGCCGGCCGAGCCGCCAGAGCTGCACCCGCCGCCGGGTCCCGGGAGCCCCTGCCCGAGCCCTGCCCGACCTCCCGCCCGGCCCCGGCAGCCTCGGGCAAGGCCGGCCCCGAGATTTTCTAAACTCCCATCAAATATTTAAATAGGTATTTGAGCTCATGTATAATGGATCGCCCGGCGCTGCCTCCCCATCCATTTGCGGTATTTAAGGAAGTCGAATATTAAACACCATTGCATTAGCAAAACCGCCGTCTGCCTAATTGAGTTACAAACAGGGAAGGTGCTGACGAATAAACAATGCATAATGCATGGCCCTGCCAGCAGGATGTGGCCCCCGGCCCCCGGACAGGGATCGGGCTGTGCCGGGTGCTGAGCCAGGAAGATGCTCCACCGGGAGCGAGCATCGATGCTGCTGGTAGTGATGGCAGAGTCCAGGGTGTGAGAGACGTGTGTGCTGTGTGAGGGACACGGACACGTGCCAGAGCGTGGCACGGCAGGGGACGGCACGGCACAGCACGGTGTGGAACATCCTGGGCCTCATTCTGCACAGGGGTGCTCAGAAACGGGGCTGTTCAGAACAGCCCCAGCCTCAAGAAGAACAGAAAGATTATGAAAATGAAAAGTAAATAAATATGGATGTTGAGGACCTAATTCTGATAAGAGGATTTTCAAAATTAGCCATTTGCAAGAGTAGATTAACGGTGCACGGCACCGGGGGTGGGAAGAGCTCCATTAAGACGTGTGGCAAAGCCCATCCCGGCACAGCCCACTCCCCACAGCCCCCAGCGCCCCGGAGCTGCTCTCCCCTTCTGTAGGAGACGGATTTGCTGCTGTTGTGGGGGGAAACGGGGGGCTGGAGAGGCTGGGGCAGAGAGCGATGCCGTGCTGCAGACATTGGTCCTGTGGACACGGTGCCACGGCACCAGGAGCTCATGGGAGAGCACTGGGGGCTGGTGGTGCTGGGCTGCAGGCAGACGGGTGGGTGGGCACGGTAGTGGCATGCAGCCTAGGGTCCTGGCACCCCCAGTTCAGGCATGGGGTGGCTGCACCGGTAGCAGCATGGGGTATGGGGTGAGCAGGTAGTGAAACCACTGCATACCCCATGGGTGCCTCGTGCCAGCCGCTGCAATGAGTTGTCCTGGCCTGAGCTGGTGCTGGTGATCCCCTGGCAGCACTGTGGGTGCTGGAGTGGGGGCACCTCCATATACTCTGGGCTGGGCAGGGGGCTATCAGGACTCAGGGAGGCTTTTTGCATCCTTCAGCTGGGATTTTCTATCCAGGCAGCCAAGCAGAAATCTCATTACAGCCCAGCACAAAGGCAATGTCCCTGTCCGTGTCCCTGTCCCTGTACCTGGCAGGGGCTGGCGCAGGCTGGGGCAGGCATGGCTGCTGGTAGGGGGAGGATGTCCTAGACATGGGCAGTCGTCAGGTCTAAAAGTGACCACGTGCTCCTCTCTGCCCCACAGACCCTTTTACCCCTCACCTCAGCCCAGGGGCTGACAGCCCCCTCCCCAGCCCCCTGTTCTGAGGCACAGGTGGGTCAGGTGTGGGTGCCAGCTCCAACGGGGCCTCTAGGCCATGCGTGGGGCAAGGGCTGTGAGCTCACAGGCAGGACAGGGTGCAGGCAGTCCTGGCACTCTGAGTGCCCAGCACTGCTCCCACAGCAGCAGCAGCAGCAGCAGCAGCAGCAGCAGCAGCAGCAGCAGCAGCAGCAGCAGCAGCAGCAGCCAATTAATTATCAGGGCGGTGGGAGAGCAGCCGGAGGAGCTGAGCAGGATCGATGGGTGAATCGACCGCCTGGGAAACACCAGCCCTCCCAGCCAGAGAGGCTGGGGTGGGCAGGCACTCTGCCCAGCAGCATGGCAGCCCCACGGCTGGGTGCTGGCAGCAGGGTGGCTGTGGGCTGCAGCCTCACCAGCCCCTTGGGAGGGGACATCAGGGTGCACAGGGCCAGGAGGGAAAGGACAGGCACTGGTGGCACTGCCCCCTGATTGCCCTGTGCCTTGGCAGCTCTGGGGCTGGCAGCTGCTCCCCTGAGCCAGGAGAGTGGCTGGAGGATGTGGGGGTGCTGGTGGAGCCCCCCCTTTCCCAGCTGTTGGGGTGCTTCTGTGTGGGGGAAGGCACAGGACAGTCCCTATGGGCTGGTGACACTGGCTGGGGGAGGTGGGCAGGGGCTACAGGAGGCCGGAGGACAGCGTGGGCACGGTGGCTGAAGGGGTGCACGAGGCTCTGTGGGCATGTGCCAAAGGGGTGGTGGGCAGAGAGGCACAGGGCAGGGTGGCAGGGCTGTCTCTGCCCGCAGCCTGCTGCGGCACCACGCTGCAGCTGTGCCTGCAGGGCTGCTGCCTGTGGGTCTGTGGCCACGCAGCTCCTGTCCCTGTCCCCATCCCTGTCCCCATCCCACCCGCCCCCTCCCCCACCCGCCTCTGCCAAGCGCAAAGTGCCAGCCCGTCCCTGCGGGGAAGGAGAGTGCTGAGCCGTGTTGCAGGAGCCTGGTTGCTACCCAGATGAGAAGTGACAGCAAGGGACCCTTCTCAGGTACAGGAGACACTGTCCCCTCTCTTTCTCTCGTCTGCTGCTGTCACTGGGGATGGCCCTGTAGGCACTTAACCCTTTCCCCTCTGTGCAGTCCTCTCTCTGCCAACCCCCCCGTGCAAGCCCAGCAGCACCAGTACTGTCCCACACTGTGGGGTCTGCGGGCAGGGAATAGGACAGAATGGGCTGAGCTCAAAGGCCAGGAGCAAGCCCCATGGGTGCAGCCGCTCTGCTGCACCCCACCATGTCCTCCCAGTCGTGGGAGCCCAAGCATGGAGGCGATCATGGGCCCCCTGCCTCCCACATCTCCCGCACTGGCTGCTGTCTCCAGGGAGGTTGTCATGGGAACGGTGAGCTGTAGGTACCCCTCACCCTGGGTACCCTTCCCCACATGCCACAGTGATTCTGGAGAGAGGGTGAGCTCAGCCTGCACCCTCACCAGGGTGGGCAGGGAGAGCACGGGACACCTCATGGGGGGCCCATCTCCCCCAGGGACTCTCAGAGGATGCTGGAGGTATCATGGGCTGGAGGTGCCCTGCGTGCCCTTCCCCTTTTGAAGGGCCCAGAGCATCCGTGTGACCCCCAGGCACTCGATGGGGCAGGGGGGTGGGCACAGGCCCCACAGGAACAGCATGGCACAGCCCCAGCGCCGGCAGCCGCGCTGCCTGCCCACTCCCACGGTGAGCCAGTGCTGCCTGTTCTTCCCCGGCCCACGCGGCGTGCCACGGAGCCAGCAGCTCCTTCCCCAGCTCCTTTGGGGGATTTTAACCCTGCATTGCCCACGGGTCGCAGCGGGATGGGTGCCGGCGCCCGCCCCGGGGCAGGAGGCACGTGCCAGAGGCAGGAGGCAGGGTCTGTCCTTGCTGCGGGAGCCGTCAGGGATGCGGCGCAGGGAGAGGCCGGCTGGCAGCGTGCCCAGCCCAGGCTGCCGATGCCTGGCCCTGGCTGCACACCAGCTGCCGGCAAGGTGACCCTGCGTGGGCACTGGCACCACCGACCCACACTGTGCCCGGCCCCACGCCAGCCCTGCGCCCTGCTGCTGTCCCCATCCCCACCCTGCCCACAGCAACCCGGCCCCACATCCCTCACCTCTGCTGTGCCCTGTGGGTCCCTTACCCTGCACCCCTCATCCCTGCTGGACCCCACAGCACTCTGACCCATAGCCCCTGCCCCACTGCTTCCCTGCCCTCCTGTCCTTGCCCTCCCCACTCTCCCCAGTGCCCCCCGCCCCCACCAGGCCCAGCCGCCTGTCTGCTGCCATCTGCCTCTCCCTTTTGATTAGTATTAGTTTTCAATTATGATTATTGACAGGGCTGCCAGCTTGGCTGCCAGCTGGGAGAGCTGCCTGGCCTGAGACATGCTGAGGACAGTCCTGGCACTGCTGGGCTCACAGGGTAGCTCCTGACCACCACTGTGCCTATCTCAGGGGGGGTCCCCAAGCACCCTCCAGCCCCCCAAGCAGGGACTCTGGGGTGCAGGAGCTGAGGATGGAGGCTATTATGTTGCCAAAGGGTGGGCTCTGGGTGGGCATCGCCAGCCCCTCAGCCTGGCTGTGCCTCAGGGCTGCCAGGAGCCTGTAATGCCTCGGAGATAAATGGCCGCTATTACCTTTCCAATCAAATAAAATCCCACAGGAGCTGCACACGAATGGCAATGAACCCCGGGAGTGTGGAGCAGCCTCTACCACCCCCTATGTGTCACAGGGGGCCCTATGAGCACAGCCCTCTCCCTGCACCCACTGTGGGGTCAGGGGACAGTGTACCAGCGTGGCCTGGGGGTGACAGCCCTGGGGGGCTGTGGGGGGGCACGCAGAGCTGAGGAGCACGTTGACAGGGCAGAGGGATAAGCAGCCTCCGGCCCTCACCCACTTCATGCTGCCGCTGCTGGGAGTGGGGGGACAGAAACAGGGGCCACTAACAGCGCATCGGCTGGGGAGGGGGTGGATGTCAACATGCCCCGTACCCCTCCAGCCTCCACCCCCTCCCCAGCTTCATCCCTGCCAGCCCCACACCCCGTGTCCCACGCCTGGCTGCTGCCCACGAGGCGGGCTGGAGCAGCTCCGTCCCCCCGCGGCGGGCAGGGCCGTGGGTCGTGCCCCACGGCAGGCGGAGCGTGCTGCCGGCCCGGCCCCGCCGCGCCGGAGCTGGCCAAGGGCGGGCGAGCGGCTCCATCGCGCGGCGAGCGGCCGCCGCTGCAGGCAGCAGCCCCTGCCCCGCGCGCTCAGCCGCCGCGGCGCTCCGCACCCACACACGGCACGTGTAGATGAGATGCGCTGAAGAAGTTGAGCCCTGGGAATGTGGCGAGGCACGGGGAGGGGGCCGGATGGGGCGTTGAGGAACCTGCTCTAGTGGAAAGTGTCCCTGCCCATGGATGGGGAATTGGGACTAGACGATGGGTACCTTCCACCCCAAACCCTTCTGTGATTCTATGACGGCAGAGCTTGGCACACTGCAGGCCATGGACATGCTCCCACGTCCCCTCTCAGGCAGCACACCTGCCTGGCCCAGGGGGCAATGAGGGGGCAGGAAGGTAGGCAGAGCCCTGGCACAGCCATACCAGGGGAGCCGCAGGTCTGCTTGCCACAGAGGAGGGCAGTCAAGTCCCAAGGACACAGCTCCAAGCAGCCCTGGCGAGGCTCAACATGCTTCAGCGTGCAGGCTGCACCATAAGCAGTCACAGGCTGAGGGTACCATGGCCACAGTGCCGCCTGCAGAGCTGAAACAGGACTTGCCTCAACCAACTGCAACACTGGAGACATTCAGGACCATGTCTTGTTGTGGGACCCACTTTCTACAAACCCCAGATGCAGGTGGCAGTCCCAGACCAGCAGCGCAGACAGCAATATGAGGAGGTGAGCAGGCAGCTCCACCTCAAGAACCTGGACAGATGTGGGGGAAGAAGGACAGATCCAATAGCCAACACCACAAATCATGAAAGGTGAGAACCTAGGCCAGGCTGGAGCAGGTGAGGAACACTAAGGGGGACACTTAGTCAGGGGCAAGGACGTGCAGAAGAGACAGCAGAGGACACAAGACATGGAAACGAGTCAGCAAACTCTCAAGGCTCAATGGAGTGTGAAGCTCTGTGTCCGGCACCAATAAACCTTTGGGAAGCAAAGAGGCTTCATACCAGCTCTGTTGCAGGTGCCTGTGGGAGGAGACATGGGCAAAGAGAGGCTGAGGTGGGCTGTGTGGGGAGGATGCTGTGCTGCAGCCCCAGCACCAGCCTGCTGGGATGCTGGGCAGCCCTTGCCTGGAGAGCCAGCCTCCCAATAAGTCAGGCTTGTGTCCCACAGATGTATAGGGGTTTGGGAGAGGTAGGGACCAACTTCCCAGGCCGAGATGACCCAGAGGAGCTGGGCTCTGGTACCCCCTCTCACATGCAGGCTCACAGGGCAGCAAGCTGTGCCTGTACCTCATCTAGGGGAGGACAGAGCCCAGCATCTTTGTGGGGACTATCCAGGGACCCCCACAACCCCATGGAATGGGGCACTGGTCCCAAGCACCAGGGATGCAGGAGGGCACAGGCAGTGCCCCAAGCCCACAGTGATGCCCAGACAATGCCAGCTCTGTGCTCCCACCCAGGAGGCGGGTACAACACCACATTGTCCCCCTGCCAGGAGATGCAGCCCCACCTCTCCCCGAGCAAGAGCCACCCCAGCATGCCAGAGCCCCAGCCCAGTCCTGGACACACAGACAGAGCTCATCTGCATATCCATTCATTGTGTGAGGGGACAGAGGGATCCTGCGGGCAGTGCCCCGCTCCCCCCACAGTCACACCACAAACTTGGTCTTGGCGAGAGAGCCACTCTTGGTGGCCGTGTCCGCGTGGGCCTGGTACCCGATGGCCACCTTCTGCGACAGGCCCAGGTGCTCCTTGTAGATGCGCCTGGAGGAGGGAAGGGGCTGCATGAACAGGGCAGAGCTGCTCCTCTCTGGCTCCCTGCCCTGGGATCCCACTCCCCCAAAGCCGCCCTCACACAGTCCCCCCTGCCCGCCCCAGACTCCCCCGTTACCCGATGTGGGTGACTCCTTCCCGGTTCTCTGCTTCCCGGGTCCAGATGGCAATCTTGTCCCCCTTGGCGCGGATGTTGATGACGGCCCCGCACACCTCGTTGCTGTACTCATCAAACATCTCCCCAATGAGGCACAGCAGCTGTTGGAGGTGGAAGGGGAGCCCAGGACAGTCCCTGCCAGGACTCAGCAGCAGCACAGGGACAGAGCGGTGGGGCAGCCCGAGTGGGGCCACACTCACCGTCTCCAGCCAGAACCGGTCCAGCTCGGTGTGCCGCTGCTGCTTGGCCAGGGTGATGAGCCAGCGCCCACCACGCTTGTTCTGGTTGTCCTCCCACATGGGCTCGATGCCGTCCTAGGCCCAGGCAACAGGATGGTCAGGGACACTGAGCACCCTGACAGAGCCAGCTCAGGGGGTCCAGGCCCCCAGTCAGGCTTGCCCTCCCACTCTATGGCCAGAGCACTCTGCCAGCCCCATTAACACCCAGCATGTTCCCATAACAGTGGGCGCTGTAGGGGGCTTTGAGGGGGAGTACGCTGCAGAGAGGGTGACAAACCTTGAAGAGGGAGTAGTCACAGCCAGATGTGAGCTTGCTGGCGAGCTGGATGTGGCTGTACAGCCTGCACGAGACACAGAAGCAGGTGAGAAGTGATGCCTTAGGGATGCCCAGCACGCTCCTCTGGCCTTATACTCTCCTGCAGTTAAACCTCTCTGGAGGGAACACGTTGCCCACCCATAGGACACTCACGCCCAGAAGTCCTCCACAGTGCTGAACTTGGTGACGAGGCGCAGGTTTGCCTGCCACATCTTGCTCTTGTCATTCTTGAAGAACCACAGTGCCCATCTGGGGAGGGAGGGGAGATGAGGGATTGCCAGCCATGCTGGAGCCCTCTTCCAGCCCCAGCTCTCTCTCCCAGCACTGAGGAGAAGCTGCCCATGGCCTGGCCCCCCTCATACCTGTTCTGCAGGGGATGCTTGCCCAGGCTTTCTGCCAGGAGCAGCTCCTGCCGCTGAGCCTTCCGCCGCCGCTGCTCCTCTTGCTTCCGCTGGGGAAGGAGGAACAGCCCTGAGGAGCCCCACAACCACCCCAGCAGGGAGCAGCACTCCCAACCTCCCTCACACCACAGATATGCAGCCTGAAGCCCTGAGAGGATAGCAAAGCTGCTGAGGCTCTGCAGCCACCCACAGCTCACACAGAGAGCACTCACCTGCTCCCCACTAGCCATCCTGACCAGCCCAGGCTCCCTACCCTCCCCCTGGCTCTTAAGTACCCACAGGCGTGTGTATGAGGCAGCTCCAGCTGCACCTCATGAGGAGGGAGAGTGGTGTGCTGGGGGGGATGACACACAGACCTGTCCCTCCTGGGAACAGGGAGATGGAGAAATCCTCCTTAGGGCAGGGGATGAGAGTGGAATGGGATTTGGGAGGGGGACTAGGGTGGAGTAAGGTGGGACTAAGGTGGTGTGGGCCAGGGCAGGGTGGGACACAGAGTGAGATAGTGTCAGGCTGAGGTGGGAACACGTGAAAGGAATGGGATAGGGAGAATGTGGCATGGGGTGAGATGGGAATGGGATGGGGAGAGGATGTGATCAGAATTGGATGGGGTGGGGATAGGGTGGGATGAGAACATGATGAGAAGGGCATATGGGATGGGGGACAGGAATGGCATAAGCACAGGACGGGGACGGGATGAGATGGGGACAGCGCGTAGAGGCGAGGGGACAGGGTCAGGACCAGGCGGGGATCAGCAGGAGACGGGACACAGAGAGGGCGGGATGGGGACGAGACGTGACGGGGACGGGAGAGGACGGCGCGGGCTGTGGCGGAGAGGCGTGGGGCCCGGAGCCCGTGCGGGGCGGGGGC
>WBNH01004788.1:50278-65241 GCA_013401255.1 Urocolius indicus | reverse complement strand
GGCGGCGGGGGGGCGGCCGGGGCGGGGTGAAGCCGTGCGGCCTCTCCCCGCAGAGCCGCCATGGAGGTGTTCATGAAGGGCTTGTCCAAGGCCAAGGAGGGGGTGGTCGCCGCCGCCGAGAAAACCAAGCAAGGGGTGGCCGAGGCCGCCGAGAAGACCAAGGAAGGTGTCCTCTATGTCGGTAAGGGCCGGCTCGTCCCTGCCCGCCCCCCCGGCTCGTCCCTGCCCGGCCCCGGCTGCCTGCCCTTGCCTGCACCTGCCTTTGCCCTTGCGTCCTCCCGCGCATCCCCCGGCCGTCCCCGCCTGTCGCCGGCCCCCTCCTGCTCCCCCATCCCTCCCCCTTCCCCTTCCCCACCGCCCCCGCCGTAGTGCTGCTCCCGGGCAGACGGCCGGTGTCCGCAGTGCCCTGCTCGCCCCCTCCCCACGGAGCCTGGAGCACGGAGGGGGCCCCGCGGGCAGGGGCAGGGTCGGGGCTGGTCCCGGGGCTGAGGGGATGAGACCCTCCGGGGCTCTGAGCTCCCCGCCGAGGATGCTCGGGGGGGGGGGCAGGGATGCAGCGGGGCCGGGATGCAGGGGGCGATCCCCGTGCTGAGACGTGCCCGGCTCGGAGCGGTGGGGCTGGGGACGCTTGTGTCCTCCTCGGAGAGGCCGTGACCTGGAGCGTGTGTCCCCCAGCACGGCTCTGATGGCATCTGCGGGGTTTCCTCCGCGCTGCCCCTCGAGGCCGGGCAGCGCTCAGGGCCAAGTCCTGGAAGCCATGGCCGGCAGGGAGCGGGCAGCTCCGGGCGGGCTGCGTGCCCGGCGCTGGTGTGGGGCTGCTCGGGGAGGGAGCTGAGGCTGAGCCCTGCCCGCAGTGGGAGGGAGGGCACACGGCTGGGGCTCCCGCGGGCACCAGCTCTGTGGCAGGGCTGAGGCCCCGGGGCTGTTTCCTCAGCGGTGGTGGGCACCTGCCCTGGACCTTCACCCTGCCCAGAGTGCCAGCAGCTCCAGGAGCTCCTTGAAGCCTCATCCTGCAGGGGCTGCCCAGGCCCTGCCATTCCCCTACTGCAGCCCCCCTGCTCCCATCCCGGAGGGGGTGTCCGGGTGTCTGTGGGCAGTGGCACCGTGCCTGAAGGGCGCCTGGCAGAGCTGGCATGGCCAGCAGCACCACCCGGCCCTGACCCGCTCCAGCTGCGGGGCTTCTCGTGCCGTGTTGGCACCGGCTCCTCTTATGGATCCTGGCACCCTCAAGGAGGCTTTGCTCAGCGGCACAGCCGGTGCTCACACTGCCGTGGGGTCTCTGCCCTGCCCAGCACATGGCAGTGGTCCTCAGCCCTGTGCCACCCCAGGGCAGGCTGCCACAGCGGCCAGAGGAGCTTTGCAGGGAGCCAGGCAGGTGCTCAGCCTCCTGGCGTGGCCGGGCTGGAGTGCAGACAGGCTGCTGCACGGCTGGCAGAGCCCTGCCAAGGTCTCAGGCGCGGCAAACGGCAAACCTGGCCCCTCTAACCTCATCTCTGTCTCTTTCTACCCCCAGGCAGTAAAACCCAAGGCGTGGTGCAAGGCGTCACCTCAGGTACGGTCCCCTCCATCTCCCCTCTGCGGTAGCGCTCTGGCCTCGAGAGCCTGGCCCAGCTAACGAGATCAGAGGCTAATTGAGGGGCTGATGTCACCCAGCTAAAGCCTCTTATACAACAGGGCCCCGCAAGGAAGGATTTGCGGCGGCTGCTCGCACTCCCTGCCCAGCTGCAGAGCAGTGTCCCGGCCCCCTTCCCTCCCCAGTGCCCAGGCAGGGAGGTGGGGAGGGCCCAATCCTGCCCAGCGGCTCCACACCACCCGCCCTGGGTGGCATGGGGCAGGAGGCTGCGGCTGAGCCTCCCTCCCTGGCATGGGGGGGATGACGCTGATGGCACCCCTGGCTCTTGCAGTGGCCGAGAAGGCGAAGGAGCAAGCGTCCCAGCTGGGCGAAGCGGCCTTCTCGGGTGCCGGCAACATTGCGGCGGCCACTGGACTGGTGAAGAAGGAGGAGTTCCCTGCAGACCTGAAGGTGACACCCCCTCCCCCAACACATCCCCCCGGGCTTGGCAGGGACCCCGGGGTGCGCAGCTGCCCTGGCCGTGCCCGGGGCCGGCAGGCTGAGCCGGCTGCGGACGTGTGCGTGTGCAGGGCCCTGCATGGCGGCCGGCAGCGCGGGGCCCGCGGCGCATCGCTCCGGCGGCTTCGAGCTGACCCGACAGCTGCGGGAGCGGAGGGGCGGGGAGGGGCAGCGGGTTCCCATCTCGCCTCCCCCACGAGCCGTTGGCTTCCAGCTTAGCCCAAAATAGCATCAGCTGAAGAAATGAGGCCACCGCTGCCACTGCCGCCGCTGCACTGGGGGATCGGCCGCCCCCCTTTCCCTCCCGCCAGCCGCTCCGGCAGCCCCGGGGAGGGCTTACCCAGCCCCACCTTCCCCTGCCAGGGATGCAGGATGCTCCGGCGGCCCTGCAGGGGCCTGCAGGCCTCCGGGGCCCCCATGGTGCCGGCACCCATCACACACGCCAAGCCCTGCTCCCTCCGACCCCTGCCTGTCACCTCCCAGCCAGGCAGGCTGGGGGCCAAGGTTGCCCCGCTGGTGCCCCTCACGTGAAGCACCCAGTATCCCGGGGGTGTTGCTGGTCTCTGCGCGGTGCCCCCAGTCTGGCAGGGACAGGGAGGGTGGGTGGGTTGCACGTATAGGACTGACTCCCCTGGTTCACCCCCAGCCTGAGGAGCTGGCCCAGGAGGCCGTGGAGGAGCCGCTGGTCGAGCCGCTGCTGGAGCCAGAGGGGGAGAACTACGAGGGGCCCCCGCAGGTGAGGGGATGGGTGGGAGGGGGTCACTGCCACTGCAAAGAGCAGGGGCTGGAGCCTGCCTGCTCCCAGGTGCCCTGTGTGTGCAGCCCCGTGGGTGGGCTGGCGTGGGGCCAGCGGGCACAGGGGCTCTCACTGTTTCCCCACCCCACAGGAGGAATACCAGGAATACGAGCCAGAGGCATAATGGACCCCCGTCCTCGCCTCTTCCACCAGCAGCACAATGAACCGCCGGGAGCCCCCTGCTCCTCCCCAGCCGGCCCCAGCCGGTGCCCACGGGCCAGGGAGGAGCAGGGGGGCTCCCGCCCCGTTCGCTCACGAGTTCTTCCTCCAGTTCCGTTCCAAGGGACCGTGTCTGTGTCTCTGTACCGTGTCTAGCAGTGAGAACCCCCCGCCGCGTCCCACCCCCCCGAGGCCTCGCGCCTGGGGCCTGTGTGTGTGTGTGAAAATGTGTGTGTGAGTGTGTGTGTGCAGCCCGGGTTTATCGCTGTATCCCTCCCAGCGCCATAAACCCCGGCTGCCTCCCCCTCCTGGCGTGGCTGTGTCTGGACAAAGCATGTTTCCCTGCCTGTGGGCTGCTGTACATCTGGCTTGCACGCGTGTCCCCGTGGTTCTGCTCTGGTCCTTGTGGAACTGTCTTTTTTTTTTTTATATATATATATACATATCTCTCTCTCTCTTTCTGGGTGGATGGGTCTTTTGCCTTTGTGAGCCCCGGGTGCCCAAGGCCGCTCACCCAGCCTGCTGGGTGGTGACGGTGCCCGTGCCCCCCACCCACCCCGAGGTCCCGTAGTGCCGACGCTGTGTTGTGCCGTGGCATGGATAATCCTCCCCTCACCCCTGTTGCTGGATGTGCAAGGCGAGGGCAGCTGCCAGTGACACAGCTGCCCCCGTGTCCGTGAATAAAGCCAACTCTTGTCTGTAGCCCCCTGGACCTGGTTGTGGGTTCCCTGGGGAGAAGGGTGGTTTTTGGGAGGAGGAGTGAGGGGCTTCAGCAGAGAAGCTGACTCTGAACTGGGTCCTCCTGAGGACAAGATGCCTTCATGTCTGCTTGGTGCTGCATCAGTGGCAGCTCATTGTGCCCTGGGCCTCACACTGCCCAAGGCCTGGGGTGCAGGCAGTGTCCTGTGCTGGCTGCAAGGCTTTTCCTCTGCAGGAGAGTTCAAGGTGAGTTCTTTGAGGACTGAGAACGCTGAGCCAGGACAAGGACAGACACAGCCCTGGGCTTCAGCACTGGTTCCCTCCCTGGAGACGCTGCCAGTGATAGTAGAGGGGGGTTGGGGGCCTGGGCCCAGGCTTCCCCTCATTCTCCCTGCAGCAGGATCTGCTCTGTTTGTAAGGTACCTCCTGGAGCAAAGGGGAGGGCACAGCAAACAGGAGCCTCTCTGCTGTCCCTGCCTTCCTGCCTCAACCTGCTCCCCTCAGGGGCTGGGGTTGTAGCTGGCACCCGTGGCTGGCACCCATGGCTAGCTCAGTGGCAGAGTGACCACCTCAAGAATAGGTGACTGCCACGTGTCATTAAGCAATGTCCTTAACGCAGGGGGTCCTGTGCCCACCCTAGAGTGCAGTCCTTGGGCCTTCAGCTCTCCCAGGATAGGGCCACCAACCCAGCCTGGCTTCCCAGCCAGCCTCCAGCCCCTTGAGCAGCACAGGCGGGGGCGGGAGGCTGGCCCAAGTCTCCCCACCGTGTATATCAGATAAATCCCCTGCCTGCAACGAGTGGAGCTGCAGCAGTCAGCATGGCCACACAACAGGTTTGCTGATGCCTGCAAATCCCCGGCCCTGGCTCTGCTCCCCCTCTCTGCACCAGCTGCAGCAGTGCTTGCAGGACCCAGAGGGCTGTTCCTGGGGCTGGCTGTACCATGGACTATCCCGTCCTGTACAGCAAGTGACAATTTTTTCGCTTCCCACGTCCAATTCTGCCAGCCACAGGCAGGCAAGACCCAAACCAGCATCAGCACGGCTGTAAAGGAGCCTGGGCAGAGGGATGTGGGGTGACAGCCCCTTATTCAGGAGAGCTGAGAGGCAGACAGCAAGGGGAGAATGTGCTCAAACCAACCGTGCAAGGAGAGGAAGGTATCCCCTCTGTGCAGGGTCTGGAGATGGTCTCCTACTGCTGCCCTATGGCACAGCCCTGGGACAGACCTTGCACCCATGGGTGGGCTCCAGGCACACCTCCCTGAAGGGTGGCATAGCCCACCCCATCCCGCAGCACCAGCACTCCCTGCACCCACTGGCACATCAGAGCAACAGTGGAGATGGGGAACACAGGCTTAAGGGGATGGATGGAGGGAGGGACCCCTGTCCAAACGGCAATGAGGGGCGCTGCTGAGCACGAGGCTTTACCCAACGTGGGGACATGGCCACCACTGGCATGATGAACCCAGGCCTTGTGATGACCCCCCCAGGAGTGGTGATGGGGTTCTGTGGGTGAGCACCCCTCAAATGCAGTCTAGAGTCTCTGCAGAGAGGCAAGGGGCCCGAGAGCAGGAGCCTTTGTAGGTACAGACTTTGCAGGCCAGTCCCAAATACACAATGTCCTTCTCTGAGGCACCCTGAGGAGGAGAACAAGTGAATCCTTTGTGGAAGAGGATAAAGGTTGGCCTCCCAAACCTATTTCTCAAAACCAGCCCCTCTGTTTGGTGCAAGACAGTGGTGTTGCCACCTCTACAGTGGGCTCTAGAGCATGGCCTGGCTCCCACGGGACTCCAGAAGAACCCTCAGATGGGAGCTGTACCACCACCCATGGCATCTTCACTCCATCCCCTCCCTCAGCAGGAGAGGGGGGGCGTGTGTGCCATGAGCTTATCCTTGATGGCATACAGGAGTGTTTGGGAAGGTGGAACAAGTGAGCCTGGACAGCCTGCCCATGGTTGTAGCCACCTACAGTCACATGTGCCTGGAACTCTGGGGATGGGATGATGGGGATCTCTCCCCTGGCCCTGCTGCTTCGGGCTGTGCTGCAGTCAGTGCAGGAGGTGGCAGCTGGATTCCCACTCATACTGGAAGCTCAAGCAGCCATAGCTGATGTGGTTCAGGTTCTTCAGCCACTCCAAGAAGAACATGGTCACACCACCTGCATTCACATACACATCCTGCCAAGGGCAGGGTACGCTTCTCATTTGCTGCTTAGGGTGGCCCCGAGACCCATGACCCGTCTGGGGATCTCTGCTCCTCTGCCTTGGGTCTCTCCTCACACCTTCAATCTCTGCCCTCACAGACAGACCTGAGGTTCCTGGGACAGATGAATTCGGGAGCCATAGCCCTGTACTTGCTGCTGGGCAGACAGCAGCTGCTCTGACACCCCCAGTGAGGTAGCAGGGCTCGATCTTGGCCCATCAGCAGCCACAGAACGTCCTGGTGCTAGTCAGGAGCCCTGTGGTCTATTGCTGCTGCAGCCAAGAACCATGAGGCTTGAGAAGGGAAGAACGAGCAGCTGAGATGTGCCTAGGAGCTGGGGGCAAGGCAGTGAACAAGCTGAGACAGTTAACCAGCTGTTAACCAGCAGCCCTGCCTGAGCCCAGAGCCCAGCTGGATCCACACCAGTGCAGCCGACAGCACTGGGGGATCCTGTGAGCCCTGAGTCCTCCCCGTGTGTGGGGATGAATGGGCTGGGATGGCCAGGATGTTTCTTTGCAGGAATATCTCATGTGCTGCTGCTGTAATGGGGCCATTGGCAGCTGCTGCAATGATCTGGGAGCATGAGTGGGGCAGAGGTGAGATGAGTGGAAGAAATTGAAGCAGAAGCCTGTGACAGGCTGCTTTCCCTGTGGCTGGGGTCCCCCCACTGGGCCATTTCTGGTGGCACGCACCTCCCCACGGGGCTGTTTGGGATGAGCAAAAGCTCAAGTCTCGTGCTTCTCAGAGTGATTTAAAGGCTCAGGCTGCAAAAGACCTGGGCTGTGGGAGAGTCCCAGGTCCCAGCACGCCCTGAACCTTTGGTCCCTAGAGCTCACAGTGAAGGGAGAGAGCTGGTGTTTGTAGCCTTGCTCACTCTTAGCTGCTGCCTGTGATCAGTGGCCACACTGTGACAGGTAGTACCCTTGAGGGCATCATCTTCCCTGCCCTGGGGGGAAGATCTGGTACAGCAGGGAAGACAGAGGATGGCAGAAGGGCTGGACAAAGTCACTCCAACAATCCTGGCTCTCTGCCAGCAAAGGAAAGGGTTCAGGCTTTCCTCTTCCCCTCGATTATCTGACCTGCCACCTCTGGCTCAGGCCCTGTCCCTCTGGAAGAGGGAGTCAGTGTGTGATGTGACACGTCCCTGGTGCCAAAAGCAGAGTCTCAGCCTGGCTGCCATCCCTTGCCCTGATGCAGAGCCTGTTGGGAGCCAGGTCTGTACCTTTTCTTGCATCCAAGGTGCATTCTCCCTTGTGAGCTGCTTCTCAACAGCAGCAGGGATAAGGAAGCTGCAGGACACCCCCAGGATGCTGCCATTGCACTGCTCTGCTTTTGGGAAGCCAATGATGGTGCCATGGCCCTGGAATGAGCAGGAGAGTGCTGGGCCTAGCCTGGCAGTGCTGAGCACTTCCCTTGGAGCTGAGCTCTTCAGGAGATGAGGGGGAGCCCCCTACCCTGTGGGTATTGCAGAGACAAGCACTGAGAGCAGGGGCTGAGCTGACTGGGCTCCCACTCAATCACCTGCTCATAGTCCTCAGGCTCCTCAGGACCCTGCTGGGACTGTAAATGGCTCTGTCTGCCTCCCCCACATGGACTCAGCAGGCTCCAGGCTCATGCGGGTACTCAATGGTGTGCAGCCTCACTTTGCCAAAGCCACACAGCAGGGACACAGAGCAGAGACACTCTGGGGAGAGGGGACAAACATGGAAAACTGAGCCACTGCTCTGGCAACAGCCGCCTCTCAGGAGCCTGAGCTGAGGAGCACAAACTGGAACCCCTCGTCTAGCAGTTCTTGGGGAAGGTTTTTGACTGGAGGCAGACATGGGCCTGGCAAGACAGAGATCTCCTTAGTTAGTCAGAAGGCTGTGAAAAGCAAGAGCCCGTAGGATAAGGGCTTCTGGCTCAGCCTGTCTTTATCACCTCAGAGCTCTGGACGCAATGTTCCAAGCACAGTGTGCCGTTCAGTTTCTAAGAGCCCATCTCAACAAAAAACAGCTCCAGTGAGAAACAATCCCTTGGTGGGCAGCATGCAGAGTCCAGGCACACTGTGAGCAATCCTCCTGCAGCCCACTCTGAGGGAGTGTGATCAGCTGCCAAGGCACCAGCACAGGGGTAGTTCTGCTCTTCTCAAGGGAACAGGTGAATTTGCACTGTCTGCCCCAAAATGCAACGTCCTAAAAGCAACACTGGCTCCTGGGGCCACAAAAAACAGCCCCCAAACGCAGCAGAATTGTGCACACAGCAGCCAAAGACTTCAGCCTTCTCACTCTCTGCTGTATCAGTGAAGCAGAAAGATGTGTGGAGAGGAAAGGGATGAGCAAAGGGTGAGCAATTCATGAGGGCAGCAACTCCAGGGCAGCAGCTGCGAGGTGCCAAGCCTCTGCCCCGAGAGAGGCAGGACTTCAGCAGGACTTCAGCTGCACACTTTCCAGTTTATTTCTTTCTCCCTTGCAGAGAGCAGTGGCCTCCACAGGAAAGCTCTGATCAGAGTGGGCAGTGGCCCCAGACAGCAGAGCCTGGCAGAGAGCAAGAGTTGCTGGAGTTACAGCAGGGGGAAGCAGCTCACCGCGGTTGTGAGCAGGCCTGGGGCTGAGAGGAGAGGTGAAAAGGCAGGGCAGGCACCCTCAGGGTTCCACTGAGCTCTGATCAGGCCACTGGGCAAGGCAGGACCACCGTGGGCCAGACCCACAGAGCACTCAGAAGAGATGGGGGCTGCAGTCACAGGCATCATGGTTTGCCGAAGCCAGTTCGAGGGGGCAGAAAGGTGAAGTGATCACTGGCGTTGGCTCTTTCCATAAAATCTGGCAAAGTCCCCTGTGTCCTGCTCCCTCTCCCTCTGCTCTGCCTGCTGCACAGGTGAGAGTCAGCCTCAGCTTCCACCCTGTGGGCGTTTTCAGGCAGAATGGCTACAGAGAAACCTCGGGAAGGCTTGCACGGTGTGGGCAGTGCAGCAGCCCTGGACTGCTGGTTCCAGGCTCTAAGAGATCAGCTGTTAGAAACTGCTTTGCACAGGGCAGGTCTGAAACACAGCTCAGAGGCCTTGCCAGCTGCACAGGGTGAGGAGAGATCCAGGAGAACACGTCCAGGCAGCTCTGTAGGAACCGAGGCTGAAAGCTCTCCTGGAAAGGTGCTGAGGAACTGTTCTTCCCTTCCAAGCTCTGGCTGGGCTGATCACTCCCCTGCAGCAGGAAGGTCTTGCTGGGGAAGCTGTGATTGAGGCTGATGCAGTCCATGAGGTCTGTGTTGGTGATGTAACTCTCTATGCCACACAGGACCCCCTGGCCTGTGGCAGGGCATGGCCTCTGGGTGCCTCCCCTGCCTGATGGGCTTTCCCATCACACATGCCTGGACACTGATGCCCTGCAAGGCTGGGAGAGGGAAGATTAAGGTCTCAACCTGGTGCGTGTTCTCTAGAGAGGACTTTCCCCTAAGCCTCAGCTAAACCTGAAATGACTCAGTGTCACAGGCCTCTGGGCACAAACCCTCATAGCCCACAGCATCCCGGGCTCCAAAGCAGCACTGCAGGAGCTTAGCCAGTACCCCAGCACATGGGTATAGGTGTCAGCTATCCAGGACATCTCCTGCTCCCCAGTACTGACATCAGAAGCCAGCACTTTGATCCCAGGCCCTAGAATGGTAGAAAAATCTGTCAAATTATGTCTTTGCAGATCGATTTTTCTGCTCCAACCAATGGCATGTTACAGTCAGATGATTTCCACAGGCTGCTCCTGCCCTTGGGCACACCAAGGAGTCTCCTGACCAAAGCATGGTGCTGCCCGTGCCCCTGAGTCTCACTTACTTCCCTCAGGCTTTGGCTTTCACAGGGTCTTTGCTTCCCAGCATTTTCAAGTAAAGAAGGGATGTGAAGGTCTTTGCCTTGTGACCAGCACCCACCAAACTCAAGAGGCAGCCCGGACCAGCCCTGCCACGCTCAGCACCACACAAGCCTCCCTCCTAATTCACAGGGCAGGCAGGGCAAAGGCATGAAGGACAGCAGAGCCCCAGGACAGTGAGTGCTGCTGATGGTGCTGAGCAGCTGAGCAGCTGCCTCGACTCCTGCCCAGCACTGCTGGCTTTCAGAGTACCTCACAAGCTTCTCTGACTTACTGTATCGAGACCCCATCCCATGCCCAAGTCACCACATTCACCTATAAATCTCTTTTTGGCCATTTCTACAGTAAAATGCCTCATTATTTCCTCCAGCTCATGTTCCTGTGTAAGAACAGCAAAACACAGTTGTTGCTACAGGCCCCAAGAAAAATCCTGGACCCGTAGTGCAGCATCAGGCAGCTGCCCTGTCCTGCCCTGCCCTGCTTTGCCCAAACAGCGCAACCCTGATGTCTCCAGGGAGTTAATTCACAGCAGCTGGATCGAAATCAAAAGGAGAGATGTGCAAACTCCTGGTGCCTTTGCTCCCTGCCCTTCCAGCCCCTCGCTAATGTGCACAGGAGGCAGCAGCGTCCCAACTCCAGACTCCTTCAGTATTTCTCTGGCCAGATGCATTGACCCATAAACCAGAGCTCACTACTCCTCCTCCCCTCTTCAAGCTGCTTCTCACAGTCACTGGGTGAATGTCACCCACCACAAACATCCCCTCACCCACCAGCCTGTCAGAATGCATCGCTGTTACGTGCACGAGAGGGAGGGCTGGGCAAATGGAGCATGACTTATAGGCTGCCACTGGGGGAAGGAGGGGAGGGAACTCACTATTTCCTCAGAGTGATCCTCACACCCAGCGTGGCACCACCAGAAGGAACATCTGGAAAAGGCAGATGAATAAGGCAGACAGATGTTCTTTGCCAGCGCCCTGCCCTCAGGGGGAGGAGGTGACCATGGAAATCATGACCTTGTTGAATCCAGGCCAGCCCTGCCCCACACCACACAGCCTCTGTGGAATGGAGCTGAAGGCAGGACAGGATCCTGAACATGCCACAAACACCACCCGACAGAGCTGAATCCATGACAACCCAGGCAAGGTGCCTTCATCTGAGGAGCACAATGCTTTATGCTCCCTGAACGAACAGGAACATCCCGCACTGCCAGCAGTGTATTCTGCAGCCACAGTAAGCCTTGCCCTCACACATCTGTGCCCAGAGGAACATCCTGCACTTCTGAAGCAATGCTGACTTTCAAAGCATCTCACAAACTCTTCTGACTCACTGTATCACAGCCCCATCCCATGCCCAAGTCCCCATGTGCTTTTATGCTCCCCTTGTACTTACCCACTACGGCGCATTTGTATGTCATTAATGCAGCCAGGGCTTTCACATCACCGACACCAATTGAGCTGCTGAAACGAACCCCTGGGAAAGGAGAGAGAAGAACTGAAGAGTCTCTGCCTTGTTACCACAAATGACACAGAGGCACTGTAGGAAAAGGCTTTGACTCTTCTGAAACAGCAGCGTCTGGTCACAATGGGTGATCAGCAGTCATTCAGCTAGACCAGTTTTCTCCAGACCGCCACAGAATGGGAAGCAGCCTCCTACCAGCTGCCCATCCCATGGCCACAGCCACGAGTGTTGTGGGGAGCAGCTCAAGCTGTGCAGCTGCTCCATGGTGAAAGCCTCAGGATAAGGGCAAGGCAACAAGAGTTTGGGACCCCTGAGGCTGTCACTGCTTTGAGGTGTGTTTAGGGCAGCAGGTGTATGGTGCGTAGGATGAGCCCAGCACACACAAGGGTGGCTGCCAGCCACACTACTCCTGTGCTGTGGGTGTCAGCAGCTGGGCTCCACCTCGGGTTGGCAAAGCCACCTCTTCAGCTTCCCTCGTCTTTCTGTGGGATGCATCCTGGGCTGGCCTCCTCCTCAGCACCACCACACACACCCTGCTACCTCCGTGTTAATGCAGATGGCCCCCACTCAGGCTCCCACTCCCTAGCCCCAGCGGGAGTGAGCACAGCCATCATCCCCCACTCAGGACCAGGTAGGACTGGCTCTCCCCTGCCTCTCATCCCTTCACAGGGCAGGCGGTGCTGGCCGTGCTGGGCCTATCAGCCCCACACCACCTCTCAGGCAGCACTGCCCCTGCGCAAGGGGGAAGGATGCCTCCAGTGTAACCAGTTAAACCATCACAAGGAGATAGATCAAAACGGTACGCGCTAGGTCATTTGGAGCTGGTATTAAGACGGTGATGATCAAAGTGAACAAATCCGGGTTCAGGATGCACATGCCCTTCTCATAAAGGATGTCTTAGAGTGATGATAATGCTTTCTCTGCCCTGAGGGATGGGGGGGAGGGGGAAGAGACCATCACCAGCAGGCGAATGGGGTGTATGTGCATGACTTGGTAATGATTACAGCACTCAGATGGCGTGAGCTTGGGCACTGTCGGGAATCGCGGGGCAGCGGGGCCGTGGGGTACCGGCCGTGCCTCTCCGGCTACCGGCAGTGTCCGTCCAGCTTCCAGCGCTGGCACAGCCTCACTCTGTGCGTCCCAGCAGTGGGGCTGCACCTCTCCTGTGCCCCCGTCCCTGCCTGCGCCTCCCCGCTGGCCCTTGCCAGTGTAGGAAACAAAACAAGTTCTCCCGCGAAAGACTCAGGTCAGACTCTGCAGTGAAGCACTTTTATTAAACGTTCTTGCAAGAGCAGATGTCCTAGCTAGTAGGCAACACCTGATAGGTACAAGATTCGGCTTTGTATTCCCTATCCCGGCCTCAAGGTCCCTCCCTTGTTTCCCCATTGATTAGGTACTCCAAGATTTCCATCTTCCCGAGGTGCCTACAAAATCCCCTCAGGGGGTGTCTGGTTCTTGTAAATTGTCACCCATTCCCCCACGGTCCCAAGATTTAGGACCCAGCAGTCATCTAGTTAACAATACAAAGGAACAGACAACAGTCTTGAGATACAGGTAACAGTCTTGAGATCAGCCAGCTGGTGAACACTACAAGGACACAGATAACGACAAAGTTCTTTGTCTTAAATGCTTGAACTCTATTCCTGCAAAACCAGCATCACTACTTCTTACACCAGCACTCACGAGCATCCAGGGCGATGTGCTGAGCCACAGCGTCCTCCTGCTGTCCTCAGAGCAGACTCGTGCCTGGTGTGCGCTAAGGCAGCCTGCACGGAGCTGAGATGGCGCTTTATTCGGTGTATGTGCGGAGATGGGTGCTGGGACAGAGCTGCGCAAAGCGGCAGATCCGGCAGCACATCCCGCCGTGCCTCTGCGCTGCATCCTGTATAACACACGGTGTTATTCTGTTTAGTGAGTCCCCCACCTGCTATGAATACTGAGTAAACTACCAGCCCTCCTCTGGCACCTGGCAGGGCAGGGGAATCTGTCTTTACAAGTTTCTGATCCCTCTTCAAGAATGCAGCCATGAACAAGCCACGTAACAAGTAACCAGGCCCACACCATCCACCTGTTCACGATGGTCTCTTCCCCCTCAGACAGAGAAACATCCTTTATGATATCCAGGACATCCTTTATGAAGACGACATGTCCATCCTGAGTCCATAGATGTTTACTTTGATCAGCACTATCTAAATACTAGTTCTAACTACAAAGCACCGATGCTTCTGGACCTAGTGCATGCTATTTAATCTCTCTCCTATGATCTTTTCTCTGATTACATCCTCATCCCTGCATGTGCCCACCCCCATTGGCCCTGGGAATGGGGTCCTGCCTGCACCCAGGAGCATCCAGGGTGATGTGCTCAGCCACCATACCCTCCCACCCCACAGGGATGAGCCAGATGCACTTCAGGCTTCAGGGCACTGAGGGGCAGAATGTGCTGGGGAGGAGGGAACCCCCCCCGCAGCACCTCTGCACCAAGGTGGCAGGGAAAACATTGCTATTTTTAGGGTGTTTGGGTGCTGTTGGATCTCCCAGTAGCATCCCTTGTCATCCCAAGGTGCTCAAAACTCTGAGCGGTCACGGGACACCCATCGCCTTCCCTTGGGGAGCAGCCCCGGAGGGGACACATTCCCCAGCCAGCCCCGGAGGGGACACATTCCCCAGCCAGCCCCGGTGCGCGCCCCGGCCAGCCGGAGGGTGCCGAGCCGTGTGCCGGCGCTGGGGGGGAGCGCGGCGCGTTCACGTGGCGCTGCCCGTGCGGCGTGGGAGGTGGGCTGCGGCACCGCGGGAGGGGGCTGCCGCGCTACCTGCGCCCGCAGCCCCCTCTGCCGAGGCAGAACGTGCTTTTGTTGTTTTTTTTTTTTTCTCCTTTCCCCAGGCAGCTGCCTGACTCTGCGCTCGCTGCCAGCGCGGGAGTGTGTTTCCAAGGCAATAGGGACCATCTTACTCATCCTCCTCGCTATTGTTCTCCTGCCAGCCCCGAGGTGCCCGGGCGGGGAGAGGAGGAGGAGGAGGAGGCAGCCAGCCTGGGATGAAGGCTCCCCACGGAGAGGGGAAGGTGCCCCTCAAGACCACTCTGGTCGTCCCTGGTAGGATGGGGACACGCTTAGTGCCGAGGTGCTGATGGGGAGAGCGGCTGCCGGCAGAGCTGAGAGCAGCAGGTAGAAGGAAACGGCGGCAGGATGGGACCCCACAGCACTCTACCCTGGCCAGGGTCCTGGCCAAGGATGGGGGATGTTTTGTTCCCCTCCTTCATCCTGCCCATGGCATCCCTTGTTCCCACCTGGGTCAGTGCCCAGCTTTGGGTCTGATCCCGCACGGGGCAGCATGGGATGTAAACCCATACCGTGCCCTACACCGTGCTCCCACTCCACTGCAGATGGGCAACTGGGCACAGTCAGTGCTTTAGGACTGGGCCCAGTACGTGGGGTTGTGGGTGAGGACAAACACCTTCAGGGGGACACACTGATGGGCGCAGCGATACACCCGACACCATCCACCCATCGGGGTGCCCAGCAGCGGCATAGGGGTGCCCCACTCTGCCCTGGGGTGAGAGAGAAAGACAAAGCTTGTCATTTTATTTCCATATCCTGCCTCCCTATTTTTAGCCTTCAGGGTTTTGTTCTAGCCTGGCTGTTTACTGAAAGGAGCATTTCCAACCTCCCTTGTCTCTAAGCAACCAGGTGTGCCAGATCCCATTGTGTCTCCGTCCCCCCCCCCCCCCCCCCCCCCATCGCCCCCCCCC
>WBNH01004788.1:33447-50173 GCA_013401255.1 Urocolius indicus | reverse complement strand
TGTGTGTGTGTGTGTGTGTGTGTGTGTGTGTGTGTGCTAACATTAACCCCAAGATGGGGCTCCCCTGGCTTGAAATTAATGTTAGCACCCCACCCCAGACCTTTAGATCAACAACTCCTGCTCCAGTGCCGACATACCCAAGACAAAGAGGGGGGGATCCTGAGCCTATAGGATGATGGGGAGCAGCTGGGTTCTTTTTGGGAACGCTAGAGGGGTTTTATTGGGGGTAGGGTGGGGATGCAGGTGAGGTGAGCAGGCTGCCTTCCCCCCCACAGCGCGAGCGGGCGTGCGTGGGAAGGAGTTAGACAAAGCCTGAGCCCGGGAACAGAGGCAAGCACTGTCGGGAGGGAGACAGGAACGTTCTTTCCTCTGCATCGCACCCCAGTCTCGGGCGAGGGGTACGCGGGAGCCCACCTCCATCCCTGCCGCGTGCCTCGGGCTGGCTGAGGTGCGGTTCCCCTGCCCCCACAGTGATGCCTGGGAGGGAAGCCGTCTCCATCACCAGGTAGGATGGGGGTACCAGGCTCTGTCTAGCTGTCACTCCCACCCACGGGACACACGCTAAGGGCCGGGGACCTCCCTGAGCAGGCCGGTACCGGACACGTGCTCCGCGGTGCCCCGGGGCCACCGTTCCTGAGGATTCGGGGTGGCGATGCCGGGGGATGCCGGCGGGGGAGGGGGTGATGAGGGGCTCCTAGGGCCGGTCCGAGGAGCGACAGCGATGATCCCGGCGGGGCGGGAGTGGATGTGTGTGAGCCGGGACCCTCACGCTTCCAGCGGCAGCCGGCCGTCCCTCGCCCCCCCGCCCGGTTCCCGGGGGCGCCCGGGCGGGCGGCACTCGGGGGGAGCGGCCCGGGGCGCGGTACNGAGCGGAGCGGAGCGGGACGGGACGGGAGCGGCCGGGAGGATCCGCCGCCGCAGGTACCGGCGGACCCGCGCGCACGTGGCGGGACCGCACCGGGCGCCGCGGCCGCCGCACACCCCGAACCGGGACCCCCGGGGGCTCGGGATAGGCGGCGCGGTCGGGGTGGGGTTGGAGGTCGGGCTCCCCGTGACCCCGATCGGTGATGCCGCGGGGGTGGCTTTGTCCGGGGCTCGGCCGGGAAACCGGGGCCGGGGCGTGCACACGCGTGTCCGTGTGTGCGGGTGTGCCCGTAGCCATGTGCTGGCGTGTGCGTGCCTGTGCGTGTGCACACGCGTGTCTGTCAGCCTGTGCGCGTGTCCACGCGTGTGCCGGGGCCGGCGGCTCCTCCGTGGAGCGGCAGTAGCGGGACAGCGCGCCCAGCCCCGGCACAGGCAGGTCGGGCTGCGGGGTGCCACGGCCCCCCCGGGAACGGGGTGCTGCGTGGGAAGGCAAGAACGGGAACGGGGTGGGGGTCATTGTCTCCGGGGCCGCGGCGGTGCCGGGGGACGGCGGGGCCAGCCCGGTCCCTGCTCCTGCCGCGTCCCCTGACGCGGACTCGCTGGGCTCCCGCCGCGTCTGCTCCTCTTTGCCCTGTCCGGGACCCACGAGTGGCCGTGGCCGGAGGCGCGTGGTGCCCCCACGGTTACGGGGCGCAGCGTGTGCTCCCGGCTCCGGAGGGCTGAGCAGGGGGGCCCTGTGGAGGGCTCGAGGTTTCCTGCCATGCTCCCGCTCCAGGGCTGTCCCGGGGGCTGGGGATGGTTTGGGGCCGTTGGATGACACCAGCCTGTGTCTCCCTGCTGTGCCTGCACGTCTGGGAGCTTGGAGCAGGCTCAACATCGGTTGTGGGTGCTGAACTGGGGGTTTCCCGTGGCTGGGGCACTCGTTTGGCTCACAGCTCTGAGAGACACTGGTCCCAGGAAGGGTTTGGGTTGCCCTGTACCCCTCTCTGTAGCTCCCCATGGCCGCTGGGCACATTTTGCTCTCACCCCACGCTGCACCCAGCGCACCCCTGGCAGACAGGAGGGTATTGAATCCCTGAGGCTGTCAGCCTGGTGCCCAGGGCATGCTCCAGCAGGCTCTCTCTCTGCAGGGGTGCCTGCTCCACATCCCCCTGCTCCTGCACCACGTCTCCCCACTCCGGCAGCCGCAGCAGCACCCAGATCCTGCTCCCGGTCTGACCGTGCCGGGGGAAGGCTGCCTTGTACGGTAGGTGCCCGACACCTTTCCTCCCTTCCCATGGGGCCGGGCACCAAGTGATGCCCTGCAGGTTGTGCCAGGCCAGCGGGTGCTGCAGGCAGCTGCCCAACCTGTTGTCACGGGTGGCATGGAGGAAAATGGTTGGTGATGGGGGAAGGCTGGGGGGTCTGTGTGCTGCTCCTCCCTCAGTACTCCCATCCTCTCTTGCAGACCTGCAGCGGGACTAGCATGGGAGAAACCTTCCCCGGGCATGGGCAGTGCTAAGGAGCCCGAGGGGCTGCAGCTGCTGAGCCACCAAGCCGGGGCTGAGGACGCCTGTGAGCCCAGCGCCAGCTCCCCTGGCTGCCCAGCGGCGGGCAAGTGCCTACCCGGCTCTGGCTGTGCAGTGGAAGGCCGTGCCATGAGGAACTGCTGCACTGCTGAGCCAGAGGCCCAGGGCCCCATGGCCGGCCCAGCAGCGGAGAAGAAGCTGCCATCACCGACAGGACCGGCTCCTGGCACGCTTCTCCCAGACACTGTTGTGGAGCCAAGTGTGGCAGCAGCAACGGGGAGCTGTGGGGGACCAAGTGATGCTGCTCCTGCCTGTGGTCCTACGGGGATGGGGCTCCACAGCACCCAGAAGGAGACCACGGCCCCTGTGCCTCCGCTGCCCGAGCCCTGCCTCAAGGCACCCGGAAAGGACATGGGGAGCGCGCCAGCTCCTGCCAAACACGTGGCATTTGTGGAGCCCACCGCAGGCGTCGGAGCAGCTGAGCTTCCAAGCCAGGAGCAGCTTCAGGGTGGCACAGGGACATCCCTGGGTGCTGTGCCCCAGCTGAGGGGCAGTGAGGCTCCCAAGCAGCTCCAGGGGGACACAGCAGACCCCCCCAGCACCAGCCTTGTGGGGAGCAGGGGCCAAAACAAGGCAGGGCCAAGCCCCATTGCACTGGGTCGGGACAGAGCCGAGGGGAACTCAGCCCAGGGTGCAGGTGCTGGGAGCAGCCAGCAGCCCCGGACAGCCAAGCTGCTCTGCGAGTCCTACTCCTTCGAGGTGACCCCACCGCAGGATGCCGGGACCCAGGACACAGGGACGCAAGTGGACAGCCGAGCATCCCTGGTGTCTGTGGCCTTGAGCCCCATGAGCCCCCCGAGCGGTGGGGCCTTCACCTTCCCCAAGAAAGAGCCGGGCTCTGCTGCCGCCCTGCACCCAGAGCCCTCCAAGAAGGACGCGGAGATGCAGGTGTCCATGCCCGTGGAGACCCGCTCAGTGGCCACCGGGCCCATGACCCCGGTGGCCAAGTCCCCGCAGGCCTCGTACCCTGAGGTGCACGTGAAGGGGACAGTGGTGGAAGAGGTTCCGGAGCCCATCCGGGAGGTGAGCTGGGACGAGAAGGGGATGACGTGGGAGGTGTACGGGGCCTCCATGGAGGTGGAGGTGCTGGGCATGGCCATCCAGAAGCACCTGGAGAAGCAGATTGAGGAGCACGGGAAGCAGGTGGTGACGACCCCCCAAAGCACCCGTGCCGGCTCCATCAAGGGGGCCCCCCAAAAAGGTGAGGCCAAGAGGCAGCCCAGTGTCTTTCGGGCTCTGCTGCAAAATGTCCGTCGGCCCCGGTGCTGCTCCCGCGCCGGCCCCTCCACGGAGTGAGCTGCAGCATGTCTCGGGGGAAGTGGAGAGAGGTCCCTGCCCCAGCATCCCAAGATGCTCACTGCCAGCGTGCGGGGCTCATGGGCTGGGGTAGGTGGTGGTGGAGCCCTGCACGTTGGGACAAGGCATCTCCTTCGCCAGGGGTCCCCTCACCAGGCTGGGGTCTCCCTGCCAGCCAGCACAGCCCCGTGGGGGGTGCCCTGGGACATGAGGCTGGTGGCCTGTCTCTTTTGCTGCTTTTTGCAGCACGAAGCAGCACGTGGATCCTTCCAGCTGGAGCTGACTGCTCCTGGGTGTCTTCTGCTCGTGGCCCATGACTGGAGATGGCTCAGGGTGGTCACGGGCAGGCTGCCTTGAGCTCTATCTTTGCTTGCACTGCAGGCAGCAGCATCGCTCCCCATGCTGGAGGGATGCTGGTGCGTTGCTGTGCCACCACATCACGTGCCCAGGCCTCAACCACTCTCCAACCAGCTCACGGCCCTGCATGTGGGGGTCTCTGTGGCTGCCCAGCCTTGTCCTCTCTGCCCCATAGCCATGCTGTGGGTGCCTCAGAGCTGGGAGGACATGGCCATGCGGGGCCCTGGCACAGATCTCAAATGGGAGAGACCTACGTTGGAGATGCTGCTCCTCCCCATCATCAAGGCTGGAGGTGTGTGGGGAGTCTGTCCCCATGGCCCCCAGCCCCTCCCTGCCTGGGCACCTGTCTGGGAGCAGCCAGGGCACATCCTTGCGGTGGCTGGCAGTGGGGATGGATCCTGCCCTGCCACCACTGCTGGAGAGGCCCCACGGGCCTGGGCCGCGGGTCCCTGTGCGGGTGCCTCCGGCCCTGCTGGCTGCTCTTCTCCGATGGCAGCTGGGGATGTGATGGCTGCAAAGTGCTGCCACTTTTTACAGCTGGGGTTTTACAGGGCAGGGGGGAGGGGGGCTTTTATTCAACTGTGTTTGCGTTCTTGGAGCTTTTTAAGAGACACTCTCAGCCGTGCGTGTCCTGCCTGGAGCCACCTCCTCTCCGGTGGCCTGCGGGGCCATAATCCTCTTTTCAAACTCTTCTCCTACGTTGCCTGTGCCCTGTCGGGCTGGAGAGCATGAGGAGCGAAGGCTTGATGTGCAGGGGGTTGAGCATCGCCGTGGCTGGCAGCAGCACAGCATCCTGCCTGCAGCCTGGCCCCGTGCAGAGGGCTGACTCCACGGTGCACAGCGAGGGGTTCCAGGCCTGTGCCCAGCGCCTGATGGGCAGGAGGGTGCAAACAGGGGGAGCCTGGGGAGCTGCACCATCCCCCCTGGGCAAAACTGCAGGAGGGCCCGAGGTGCAGGGGACACTGGTGCAGAGGTTTCCCCTCTTCACGGGGCAAGTTTTGCCCCTCCAACCCCCCCTTGTTGTACATTCTGGACTTGTTTGGGCCCTGTGGGGTGTCTTTTTTCCAGGAGGGGCTGCAAAGGGCTCGCTGAAGCACCAGCTGGCAGCCAGGGCTGTGGCCAGTGCCTGCTCCATGCCGTGGTCCTCACTGGGAGCTGGCTCTGCTCTGGGCCTTGGCCTGTGGGAGCGGTGCCGTGGCCGTGAGGGGATGGGCTGCAGCCCTGGGGCACCCCCTCGCCCCCCGTCCCAGGCTGTCCCCCCATCCAGCCCCGTGCTGCCAAGCTGCAGCACGCTGGCGCTGTGGCTTCATCACTTACTTCTTTTTTGCCTCTTTGTTTCTTTATTTGGGGGTGGGGGGGAGGAAGGGGGCGGGAGGACCAACCTGTCAGCGTGGATGGTGGGTAATAAAATCTTGCACAAACCTCTGTAGGGGCTGCCTGTGCCTCCCTCCCCTAAGGCTGAGCAGGGCCAGGGGCTGGTTCAGCAGCCCAGCAAGTGGTCTTGGGTACAAGAAACCATGTCAAGCCCCTACAAGTGTCAGTCACCTCCCCCCTGACACCAGCCTGGCCCAAAACCAGCACCTCAAGCTGGGAGGGACAATCTCAAGCTGGCTTGAGCCCTCAGGTGCTCTGATGACCCCCGTGGGATTGGTTTATTGCCAGTCTCTGAGCAAAACATCGCCAAAGCTGCTGCCAGAGTCCCACTGTGGTCCTGCAGCATCCTGTGTGCCCGTTCACAAGTCTGTGGTGGTGAAGCTGTTGTTGATATATGCTTTTTTGGCGGGCTCTTTCAGGTTCAGGGCGGCCACCAGCACCTCGTTGTCAGTGGGGTTCATCGGCATTTCTTTGCCCTGCTGCAGGAGGAGAGCTTGGTCAGAGGGGATGGGGACAGGGACAGCCCTGTCCTTCCCAGGAGCTGAGAGCTGTCAAGGGGATGGAGAGGAAGGGACACAAGGGATGCAGGAGGAGATGTGGTGGCAGTACTCCCTGCTGGGTACCAGCAGCTCTTCGCACACTCACCTTGACCTTCAGGATGTCATCGCCAGGTGCATGTACCTTGTTTTCATCCAGGGAATTCTGGCTGCAGAGAGCAGGGGGATGGAGAGTAGAAGAGGGCCTAGGTACTAGTGGAATGGGGATGCAGGGTGACGGTCCCCTGGCCTTTGGGACCTGCCTGCAGAGCTCACCTGGCCACAGAGATGGAGTCCTCGTGGAAGCCCAGGTCGTGGGAGGGATCCAGATAGAGGTTCAGCATGGGGTTGGCCCTGGCCAGGGGTGGGTGTGGGGTGAGTGATTGTCCTGTGGGGCTGTGGGCTCAGCCCGGGGCAGCCGTTTTGCCCAGGCAGGAGGGATGTGACAGCCCCGCAGCCCTGGGTGTGGGAACGTGCCTGGGCTCTCCCCTCCTGCTGCGAGGAAGCCCCCACTCACCCTTCTGCATTGTACTGGTTAGTTCCAGGGATGCTGGGTCCCTGCTGCACCGTGGCAGGACTGAGCGTCGTGGCTGCCTTCAGAGCCTTCATGGCACTCAGCTTCCTCTTGTAGCTGCAAAGCCCAGGAATGGGGCGGGTGAGAGGGACAGGGGGGAGCCGGGCTGTGGGATGGGGTGGGCAGGAGGGGGATGGAGGGTAGGGATGGGTCTGGGGGTACTGGTGAGGGTGAGGGGAGGCAGGAGGGGTGCGGGCAGTTAGGTACCTCCTGGTAGTGAGAACCACGACCAGGATCATGATGAGGATTAAGATGAGCAGGAGCCCTGCCAGCCCTCCGATGATGCTGATCAGCTCGGTCTCCCTGCTGGTCTTTGTTACCTCCCCGGGGCCCTGGCACGAAGCAGGGGTGAGGGCACTGCCCTGGCCAGCAGACCCCCTGAGCCTCACGTGGGCTTGCTGCCCTCTCCCCACGCCCCTTGCCCGGCCCCACTCACGATGACAGCCAGGCCCAGGCGCACCAGCTCGGCCAGCATCAGCGGATCGGACTGGATGAGGCTGCCAAGGGAAGCAAAGGCGTGAGCAGCCAGGCCGGGCCGCGGCGGCACATGATGGCAGCAGCGCCCGCATACGGCCCTCGCCCCAGCACGTACACGGTCAGCTCGTTGACATCCAGGGCTGTGCCATTGCTGTAGACGAAGTATGCTTCCATCACTGACTTGGGCTCCCTTCTGTGGGATCAGAGAGGTGGGCTGAGCAGGGTGCTGGGGTGTGGGGCACGGCACCGGGGTGCTGCCGCTGCCACGTCCCCTTCCCCACAGCCGCAGGGCCCCACTCACTGGGTGGCACGGCTGTCCGCCGTGCTCCGGATGGCTGCCACATAGACACCTGCCTTGGTCACGCTGGTCAGGGCCCTAGGAATAGGAGGGATGGGAGGAGGCTGGGCCAGGCGTCCTGCTGCGCTGCTGGGCCCCCTGCAGCCCCCCACCTCTGTGGGTGACCAGCCTGCCCTGACCCTTTCATGGCCAGGGATGCTGAGTGACACAGCCTGTGTGCTTGTGTCACTGCTGCACTGTCAGCCAACCCCTGCCCCAGCCCAGCACCCCTTACAGTTTGATGCTGTCAGAGTTACTCTGGACTTCATCCACCGTTGTCAGGAACTGAAGGCGAATGCGGTAGCTCTGATCCACTGTAAAGATCTGTGCGTGGAGAGGAGGGGTGAGTGGGGCTGGGCAGGGCACAGGGTGTCCCTGGATGGAGGAGGATGGGGGTGACACTCACAGTCACTGTGGTCTGTGTTGTGTGCACTGGTTCCTGGCTATCCTGAGCCTCCACTGTCACCTGGTACTGCCCCTTCAGCGAGACATCGAGGTTGCTGGCCACCCTGCGAGGACAGAGACATCATCAACCCCACTGGGCTGCACAGAATGTCCCCAGGATGGCAGTGCCATCCCCCAAGCTCCACAGTACCCAGGGCAGGACCCTGGGATGGCTTTCACCTTTCCCATCCTGTGCTGGCCCTGCCTGTGCCTCTGCCTTGCAGCAGACAGGAGCAGAGCCACATTGTCCCCAGCCCAGCCCAGTCCAGCCCAGCCCAGCCCAGCCCCATGGCCTCACTGGATGCTCCCGGTGTAGATCTCCTGGTCAGACGTTGTCACCACCTTGAAGAGATTCTCGAAGGACTGTTTGGACCCATCATCCTGCACAAGCACCACGCTGACGATGGAGAAGACGATGACTCCGCTGTTCCCTGAGTCGGCGTCGGTGGCCTGCAAGGATGCAGCGTGGCTGGAGCACGGGTGGGAACGGCTCACCTGCCCACGGCAGGCTGGGCGAGCCCGGCCCCACAGGCTGCATGCACACAGATCCTTACCCTCACAGTAGCCACTGTCAGGTCCACAGGAGAGATTTCGGGGACAACCACTGTCGAGGACAGACACACAGATGGTCTGGTCATGCTGGTGTGCAGCCAGCCTTGCTGCTGACCCCACGCCCACGCAACCCCAGTGAGCTCTGAGCATCCCCCCTCTGCCCTCAGCCCCACAGCCTTTGTGGAAAGCATGGAGTAACCCCAGCCTGGCCCCTGCACCTCTCGCAGCCCTGCCCTGGCTGGGGGAAGCCCCCTGCTGCTGGGGAGTGTGGCAGAGAACACGAGGGTGCAGAGAGGAGCCCACAGGATGCATCAGCCCCAGTTGCTCACCAAAGGTCTCTGAGATGGGCAGAAAGTACGGTGCGTTGTCATTCACATCAGTGATGAGGATCCTCAGGGTTTCTGCAAATGTCCCAAAAACAGAGCTCTGGTCACCAGCAGAGCACCCCTGCAGCACCCTCCTCTGTGTCCCGTGGGAGCCAGCTCAGGTCCCTGTGGCAGGGACCAAAAGAGCTGGGGAGGACACCCTCCTTTCATTGCCTGGCTCCCACACTGCTCCCCCCAGCTCCTCTTGGGAGGTGGGAGAGGTGAGTCCCACCACCCACCAAGCCCATTGATGGTGGAAGGAGCAGGGAGCGGGTGCTGTACCGTTCTGGCTGTAGCGGTTCCCCTTCTCGGTGTACAGGTCCTCGACCCTCAGCGTGAGCACCACCGTGTCGCACAGCTCGTAGTCAATGTCCGAGCTGTTCACCAGCACCGAGCCGTTGGCTGCCAGCACAAACCAGTCCCAGCACACCTCGCCGGCGCTGTTCTGCCCCTTGAAGCAGGCAACTGCCAGCTCCTCGAAGACCAGCGAGTGGTTGGTGTCAGGGTCAGAGGCGATGAGGGTGCGGAGCAGTCCCTGCTGCGTGCCGTTCTCGCTCACGCGCACGTCCTGCAGCGAGCTCGCCAGGATGCTGGGGGACTCGTCATTGACGTCCAGGATGTTGACCACCACCACCACGCTGGCTTTGTCCCCCACGTTGTCAGCGGCCGTGTTCTCCGCCAGCACCACCAAGGAGAAGAACTTCTGCGTCAGGGTGTCATAGTCCAGGGACGTGTCAGGGTCTACGGACAGCTGCCCCACATAGTAGCCCAGCCCCAGGCGGGACGAGCGGATCAAGAAGTTGCTGGAGCCGCTGCTCCTCTCCAGTGAGAAGGAAATGCGGGAATTGATCTCTGTCTTGTCGGCGTCTGTGGCCTCCACCTCACCCACGAGGGACCCTGCAGGTGGAGACGGACTCTCAGTGGCCGGTGAGCACCGACTCTGGGCCACTGCTGGTCCCAGCAGCCCGGCCACGCAGCTACCTGGAGAGTCTTCAAAGACTGAGAACTCATAGGAGGGCTGGAGGAACACGGGCACGTTGTCGTTTATGTCCTGCAGGAGACAAAGCCTGTGGTTGTAGCCACTCCAGGAAACAGGGTCTCCCCCAGGAGGCTGGGGACAGGAGTGTGGACACTTGCCTGCCCACAAGCAGGAGGCACACAAGCCCTCTCTCTCCTCCCTGCACCTGACGTTCCCTCCGTGCCCACAGAGAGCCTGTGGGCACGGTGCCCGTGCCACGACTGGGGATCCCCCATCTGCCCACCCCTCCCAGCTGCAAGCCCCAGCGTGTCCCCGCTTGTGGCTCACCGCCACGGTGATGGTGACGTTCACAGAGGTGCTTTGCTCCGGCACGCCGTGGTCGTACACCTCCACCGTCACCACCAGCTGCCCCTGCTCATCTTCCAGGGCCTCGCGGTCCAGCGGCTCCTTGCTCTGCAGCTCACCCGAGATCGCGTTGATGGTGAAGTTGTTGCTGTATGGTCCTGGCAAGATCCTGAAGCCCAACTGGCTGTTGGGGGTGTCAGGCTCATCGTTGTCAATGGCCTGGAAAGGTCAGGGGTTGGGACAGGGCTGTGCAGCACCCCAGGGGCAGCCCCTGCTCCTCTCCAACAGCCCCTTCGTCGTCCCCTCCATCTCCCTTGGTGCACACCTGGATCTGGGTGCTGACGTTCTGCCCCTCTTCCACCGAGATGAAGTAGGAGCCGATGATGATGGGTGCCATGTCGTTGGCATCCAGCACGGTGATATCCAGCAGCGTGGTACCCACCAGGTCGCCCCCATCCTTGGCCTGGAGGGTGGCATAGTAGGTGGAGCGAGTCTCCCTGTCCAGCAAGCTGCCGTTCTGCACCAGCACGGCCCCGGTCGTGGCATTCACCGTGAAGATTGCACGCCTACGGCACACACGGAGCCATCACCTAGGCTCAGGCCCACAGCCCCCTCACCAGGACAATGCCCTGGCTGTGCCTGGCCGTGCCCCTACGTACATGCTCTCTGGGAACAGCTGGTAGGTGATCTGGCCAAAGACACCACTGTCCGGATCGTAGGCCTAAAAGAGATAAGGAGGCATCTGCCCAACCTGCCTCAGCCCCCAAGGCAGCCAGGAGTCTGGGGTGCTGGACACTGGCAGTGAGCACCCCAAAAACGTGGCCCTGTGGACACGGGGTCCCACACCCTGTGTGCTGGCTCGCACTGGCTCCTTCCTGTGTGCATGGAGAGAGCTGTGCCCTCAACTGCTCGCTGCCCACAGCCCTGCTCGGGGAATGCGAGCTGTGCCCACTCCCTGCCCAGTGCCTGACCGTGATGTTTGGGGCGATGACGGTGCCATCAGGGCTGTTCTCCATCACACTCAGGTCGTAGGTGCTCTGGGGGAACTCAGGGATGTGGTCATTGGTGTCAATGAGGTCAATGGTCACGGTGGCCGTGGAGCAGCAGTCCGTGGGGTTCCCTGTGTCATTAGCAACGATCTGCAGGACAGAGAAGAGACGGTGTCTCACGTGGGCCCCCAAACAGGAGAAAGACCTGTCACACTCCAGCCCACATTCCCTGCACCAAACAAGCTGCCAGGGCAGAGCCACGTTCTTCTCTGGCTTTTGAAGCCTGCAGGAGGAGGGCTGTGTCCCCGCTGTGCTCCAGCACACGCAGGGACTGTCCCCAGGGTGAGCCAGCCCTATGGGTCCCACCTGCACCACCATGACATGGCTTATCTCGTAGTCCACAGCAGACGAGTTTAGCACCAGGATCTGGACCTCCCCTGTGCCCACGATCTTTGTGGGGGAGACAGTGAAGGCGTTGGCATTCGGACCCTGCAGGTACAGCTCGAAATTGCTGTTGATGTCCTGTGAGGGAGAGACACGCAGCGGTGAGGGTGGGTGGTGCAGCCAGGACAGACCCCTGCACCCCAGCCCAGCCCCCTGCACAGGCTCCCACCTTGTCCGGGTCGTGGGCAACGATGCTGAGGTTGGACACGGGCACTCTGGCGGAGGAGTGCTCGATGATGCTGCCCTCGAAGTTGCTCTGGGCATCGGCAGAGAAATCGCAGCTGGAGAGGGAGCAGTGGTAGAACTGAGGCTTGTTGTCATTGACATCGGTCACCACGATGGTCACCAGGGTGCTGGTCTGGGCCACTTTGCCATAGATGTCCAGGTTCTGCTCCCATGCCTGGGCAGGAGAAGAGGGCAGGTCAGATGGGCCCGGGAAGAGGATGAGGAGAGGGTTCCCCTTGCTGCCTCCTGCTCACCGTCACTTCTAGCAGCACTTCCTCACTTGGCAGCTGCTCACGGTCCAGGAACTCGCTCACAGTGATGGTGCCCGTTGTGGCATTGATAGTAAAGGGCACGCTGGTGTCTAGGGCAAGAGGACAGCAGGAACCAGCTGCAGCATTCCAGAAGCACAGGCCTGGCCCTCCTTCTGCCAGCATGGCAGACTGGAAGTGCCTGGGAGCGCAGAACCTTTCCCCGTGATGCCCCTTGCTGCCTGCTCACCCCTTGCCCTCCCCCTTGCCCTCCCCCTTGCCCCTCCTCACCTCCCTGCCCATCCCACCCTGCCCCATCACTCACTGGTGATGCTGTACAAGATTTCATCATTCACCCCTGTGTCTCTGTCCACGGCAGTGACAGTCAGCACGCTGGTGCCCTATGGGGACACAGCCGTCAGGCCAGGACCTGCGACGTTTCCAGCCACCCCCAAGCCCGGCAGCCCAGACACCCTGAGGTGTCAGAGCCCCCAGGGAGGGCCAGGGGTAGGACCGTGCTGCTCCGTGGTAGGCAGCCTCCTCACCAGGGCACAGTTCTCGGGCACTGAGCCGGAGTAGGGCTCGTTGAGGAACCGTGGGTCGAGGTTGGGCAGGTCACGGATGTGCAGGGTCAGGTAGGTAGAGCTCTGCTGGACGGTCCAATTGTTGTACAGCAACCCCCCGCCGTCCTGGGGAGCAGAGCACTTGTTAGGCCCAAGGTCTCCTCACCTGGCAGCCCCACATCCTTGGCCCAGCCCGCCCCCACCTTGGCAAGGATCTGGAGCTGGTAGAAAGTGTTTTTAGCATAGTCCAGTGAGCCGTTGAGTATCACGCTCCCGTTGGGCAGGATATAGAAGAGCCAGTGATTTTCCGTGCTGTCTGGGATCACCTGAGCAGGGGACATCACCTTGTGTCACTAAGGCAGGGAGCAGAGGTGCCCCAGCAGAGATGGGGGCTCAATCCTCATCCTTCTGCCAGGCATGCCCCTCTCTGCACTGCGTTTTGCTCACCCCCTCGATGCTGTAGCTGACTTTGGAGGCGTTCCCGGTGTCACTGTCATTGGCAAACACGGTGAAGATGATGCTCCCGACTGTCACGTTCTAGGCACAACAGAGGGGTGGTGATGGCATTGTCCAGGAGAGCAGCAGATGTCATGCTGGGCCTGCTCCTGCCAGCCCTGCTCTGGGGTGTTCTGGCCCTGTTGGGCTCCAGGAGATACCCAGCGCCTTGGGCCATGCATGGGTGAGCTGCTGCCCTTGCTCACGCTGGGCAGAGGCTGGATGCCCCCTACCACAGTCCACAAGGCTCCCTGGGAGGAGGGGCAGCACCCCAACCCTGAGGCTGCTGGACAGGGGTTGGGCTCAGCCTCACACCCCATCTGTACTCTGATCCAGCCTCACCCTGGCCGGGGCTGAGTAGCAACCGAGGCATTCCCTAAACAGAAACTCATCACATGGGCAGAGTCACAAGCAGTACCTTGGACCGGTACAGAGACACCCATGAGGAACGGTGTCAGCACAGAGCTGTGCCGTCTGCCCCTTCACCCCGTGCCTGGACACACCGTCACCACACGACCAGGCGCGTGGCCACCCCGTGCCCTGCTGCCGGCACACCCCGAGCCACCCAGCACCCTGCTCCCTGCTGCCTGCAGCAGCCAGGAGCTCCTGGGGAGGTACCTCAGGGATGGTGGCTTCATAAGGCAGGTTCTGGAAGACTGGGGCGTTGTCATTCCGGTCCTCCACGATGACTGTGATTCTCTTGGAGACCTACCCGGGGTGAGGGAGGGTGTAGGACGTGGTGCTCGGCAGAGCTGGGTGCAGTTCCAGCACCATCCTGCCTCCAGAGCCAGACAGCATTCCCCCCCCCGGGCAAAGCTCAGCTCCAGCTCCCTTCCCACCAAGCCTCCTCCATGGCCCTGCTGAGAGGCTTCTCCCTCCCTATCCCCGTCGCCCCTGGCAGCCCCCCAGCCATGCCCCAGCACTCACTGAATCGTTAATGCCATCTGTCACTACGACCGTGATGTCGAGCTTGGCCTGGAACTGAGGGAACACAAAGGCAGGACTTGGTCAGGGCCAGACAGAGCTGAATCCTTGGCTGGCTGAGCCCCAACGCCCTTCCTCCTACCACCCCTGAGCGGGATGCTCCTCACAGACAGCTCTGCCCTCTGGAGATGGGCTTCAGGGCCAGGGAGAGACCCACAGTACCGCCATGAGCAGCTCTCCCATGGGACTCATGGCTCTGCCCTCTGTCCTGCCACTCCAGACCCCTCAGCTGAAGCAGGGACATCTGTCCCAGTCTCTGCCCTCACCTCACGGTCCAGGGAGTTTCGCAGAGTCACTTTGCCTGTCTTGGAGTCACAATTGAAGTAGAAGGCATCGGTCCCAGTGATGCTGTAGCTGAGGGTGTCGTTGTCCAAGTCAACAGCTGTCAGCTGGAAGGCATACTGGCCTAGGGGCACAAACAGTGTCAGCCCAGTGGAGGGCCCCCCAGGCACTCCTTCTGTGCTCCAGGGCCTCCCCAGGACTGCCCCACTCACCCAGCTGCAGGTCTTCTGGCACTGTGACAAAGGTCATGCTAATGTAGGGGGCTGTGTTGCCTGAAACTACAAGGAGGAGTTTTGTTGAGCATCACCTCTACACCAGGCTCTGCCTGCACTTACCTTGCTCCAGCCCCAGCTCCCAGTCATGGTGTTGATCTCCAGGGGGAGGAGGGGAACCCACCCCTCCTCACCTTCCCTGTGCTCATCCCACACCTCCCCGTCCAGCTGCAGCACCCATGCTGAACGCTGTCCCCACCACCCAGCCCACTCTGCCTTGCCCTGAGGCAAGGAGTTTGCCATTGGGTCTCTAAGGTGCCAATGGGGTGGGAAGCTGTTTTGAGAGTGTTTTGGGAATTTAGAAAGAGTGTTGTGGGCTGAAATCCCCCCCCACCCCTGTGCCTCCCACCCACCCGTGCCAGCCACTGAGCAAAGTCCTCACCTGCCGTCAGGAGGAAGGGGAGCAGCACCGGCCAGTGCCAAGCCATCCTGGCAGCGAGCCTGTGGGCACACACCAGAGAACAAGGGCCTGGGGCTGATGGCTGCCTGCTCTCACAGGCATCCCAAGCTCTTCCTGAGGATCAGCCACCAGGGCAGGAGAGGCTCTGGTGGGGACAGTCCCCTCTGCTGAGTGGGGCTGCTGGACAAGCACCAGGCTCCATGCCATTGACTTGGGCACAGGCTCTCTGGGGACATTTCATGGGGAGACAGGTTTGGCCTCCAGGTTTCGGAGGCCATGCGGGTGCTTGGGAACCCCAGGAGCCTCTCCTGGGTATGGCTGGAGAGTCTGTTTTTGGGACTCAATGAGGTCGCCTCAAGCAGCACTTTGGAACCCGAGAGGAATCTGTGACACCAGCCACTGTGGCGTCCCCCTCCTCAAGCCATGGCCTGTGGGCAGCCCTACAGCTGACAGACACCCCCACCTCCCCCCCCGACGGCCCGTGGTGCTGGGGGGCTGGAACAGGGGCCAACATCCCTTACCTGCGGCGGCGTTGCTGGGGATGCTGCTGGCCCGGCTGCTCTGCTCTCACACCCTGACACCGGCAGAGACCTTTGCCTCCTGAAGTAAACACATTCATCAATTATTAACTGCAATTAAGAGGTGAGAAATCCCTCTATCGTCTTCCTTATTCCTTGTACTCAGCCCCCAGCTCCCGCCCAGCCCCACAGTTGCTTCCCAAAACCAGGTCCCCGCACTTGGGTGCCATGCCCCAGGGTTCATCCACCCCAGCCTGCACCCCTGAGACTGGCTCACAGGAGGGCTGAGAGGCTGCGGGGATGCAGAGAGATCCTGAACCCCAGGGCACTGGAGAAAGGCTGTGGAAATGTTCAGCATTCCCTGGACTGGGGACACCAGGGTCCCACCAGGACAGGGGGTGGGCACCAACCCAGTGGAGTGGCTACCAGAGTGTGTGTTTGGGGCCCTCTGGGTCCCCTCTACCACTCACTGCTCTCCCCGGGGGCTCAGCCCAGCCTCCCTGACCTACTTCGGACCCGCAAGGGACAAGGGTGGATTGTGCAGCTCCGCTCAGGCAGAAGAGAGCTGGGAGGTGGCGGGAGTGGCATTGCCAGCCCTGGGCCAGCTGGACCCCTGTCTCCACAGCCCTGTGCCCCTTCAGCCCTGTTCTTTGGGGAACCTGTGGGCTCTGGATGCCCGGGAAGCTGTGTGGTGCCCCCCAACAGACAGCCTGCTCTAAGGACCACACGTCATCCCACATCTGAGTCACAGAGCCCCCAGAGAAGGGGATACAGGGGTACAGCCGAGGGCTCCCTCCCAGCAAACCCCTCCAGGGCTGGTCCAGGATCCCCCCAGCCCCTTCTAAAGCTGTGCCACGACACCCCTACAGACACCCCTTGGACTGCCAGGAGGTGCTCCTGGAGCTTCCCGGGACGAACCCTCCTGAGCTCCCCGGGACTGTTGCTGAACACCCCTCTGAAAACTGTCCCCGGCTGTCCCTGGACGCCCCCGCACCCCCCCCCCTCGAGGGCTGAGGCTCGGGACCTCTTCCCCGGCACAGCCCCGGGGACGGCGGTGCGATGCGCTGCTCCTCGGAGCATTACGGCCGCAGCGCTCCGCTGACCCATTGGCGGCGGCGCGGCTCTTGGGGGCAGTACGGCGGCAGCAGGGCGGGCGCGCCCATCGGCGCAGCGCGGGGGGGAGCGGCGCTGCGCGGCGCGGCCGGTTCCATCGGGACGACGCGCGCGGGGGCGCCATG
>WBNH01004788.1:937-17326 GCA_013401255.1 Urocolius indicus | reverse complement strand
TGCTCTGTTACTTGCACATTTTACAGTTACCTCATTTTTTCCCCCCCATTGTATGTATTTGAAAAAGAAAAAAAAAGGCTAATATATAGAAAAAGAAAAAAAAGGGTTCTTAAAAAAAAAAAAGCTCTAAAAAAGTGTTTGGTTGGTTTTTTGTTTGTTTTTTTGTTTGTTTTTTTCCATTCCATTGGAATCATCTTGGTTTTGTAGCATTTAACATAACTAGTATGTTGTATTATATATATGTGTATTATACTGATTGAAATTTTTAACAGATTTGTACTTTTTTTAAGATGAAAGTTGCTAGTTCTGCTTGACCAAGTAGTGCAATCATTATTTTTTTTAATGTTGTGGCTGATTTTGAGAGGGATATTCACTAATAAATGTATGATGTATACCAACCTGCTGTGCCCCTGCCTGGCGTCCCGGCGTTGAGCAGGGATGGAGGGCTGGGGGGTGTCCTCTGGGTGGTCATGGGGCAGGTACAGATGGGGGGCAGGAGCCGGCCCAGTCCCCAGGGAGATCCTTCACACCTTGTGCCAAGAGGGGAAGCCCCGGCTGTCACTCTGGGCCAGCACATCTCTCCCCACGCTCCAGCAGCAGCAGTGGGGCAGCTTCCCCTGCTCCTCCAGCCCAGCCCTGTGCTCCCTCAGCCTGGCAGGGCACCAGTTGGCCCCAGAACAGACACAGCCTTCTCTCCATGTGGCAGAGGGCAGGAGCTGCGTCTCCCCCAGCCCGAGGGCAATGGTGCTGCTCCCCAACCCACACCGCTCCAGAAGGTTCCGTAGCCAGAAAGAGAACAGCTCCTGCTTGAGGAGCTGGGAAGAGGCTGCACCAAGCCCCAGAGACACCAGGAAAGGAAGCAGCTGCTTTACGTGAGCTGGGAGGTGGAGAGACAACCCCCTTCCCCTCTTCTGTTCTTCCCCAGCAAGTGAGTACAGTTCCCTGTCTGAAACAGGTGCCTGGCCTGTCAGCACCAGGCTCCTAACAGGCTCCTACCCCTTGCCCTCTTCACTCCGCCCATGTAACAAGCCCCAGGGGGCAGGGAGAGGCTTCCACCCTCCCTTCATCCTCCCCAGACCCTGCCCATCATTTTTTTCCCCCCACTTCTAGCCTGGAGCAAAGGAAGGGGCACATCGCGAGCCTGGCCTCACCCAGCCCTGCCTGCACACACTCCTTTACCTTCACACAGAACGCCCACATGCAGGGCAGCAGGGATGCAGAGCCCCGGGGCCTGCAGAGCCAGGACAGCCGGATCACCCCTCGCCCCTGCTCAGGGGCAGCAGGGGGCACAGGCACAAAGCATCGGCACAGACATGCTAGAGGCAGAGTTTATTACACTACGCAGGCTAAGAACTCTGGGCAAGACCCCACACGGGTAAGAATCGAACCAGCTCTTTATCAAAAAGTTAATACTATAGTCAACCCCCTTCTCCTTTGGTCATTACAAAGCAAGAGAAATAGTAAAAGAAAGATATTTATACACAGAGGGAAGCGGAAGAGATTGAATCCAGCCCTTCCCACCCCCCCCACTCCCAGCACGTTGGGTGCCCGGGCTCGTGGCTGGCAGCAGCAGCAGCAGCACAGTATCAAATCCTCACCAGGTGTCGGGTTGTCGGGGGTTTTACTGTCATCGTTGTCAATAAAAGCAATAGTTACCGAGAGCTGCCATTCCTGTTCCTCCCCGGGGGAGGGGGCGGAGGGGCAACACCAGCTCCCCTCTCCCTGCCCGCCCTCCCAGCGCAGGGGCCGGCTGCGCACAGGCCGGTGCCAGGAGGGGCACAGGCTGGCTGTGGCCGTGGCGCCGCTGGCACGGGTGAGGTGTCTCTGATCCCTCATCTGAACGCAGTTCATTTAAAAAAAATATTGTATTATAATAATAATATGAATTTCTCTTTCCATTGTTGTGTCTTCTGGAAAAAAAAACAAAAACAAAACAAAAACAACAAACAACAAAAAACCCAACAAAAACCCACCCAAACCACCAAAGCAACGAGCGTCAATCGTCCGTGAGGTCCTGCACAAACAGGACTTCCGTGTGGCTGAGTCCGGCCTCCTGCAGCGTGGGCGGGTTGGGCCACTCCTCTGTGGGGAGGCACGGCAGCACCCGCCGCGGGAAGTTGGCCTCGATCTGGAACTTCTCCGGGCTTTCTTTCAAGGAAAACAAGAAGTCGTGGATCACCTGGGAAAGGAGGACAGGAATAGCTGCCAGCTGGGGGAGCATCGGCACGGCCAGGCTGCGTCGCTGGCGTCTCACCGCGGGGCAAGGCTACGCCGCTGGCACCAGCGCTGCGGGCACGGCCCGTCTCCACAGCCTGCGTGAGAGGGGAGGCCAGGCACTGCTTTGCCTCTTCCTACACTGTTATTTAACAGGCAGCAACACAGTCTCGGCTTTACAGGAGGAGGAAAAAACCCACCCGTTTGTCCCATTGTTACCTCCCAGCTCTCTCTCCTAAGCTGGAGGGACCAGGCCCCACAACACCCTCCCTACCCAGAGCCAGCCTGCTAAGGCTCCTGGCAAACGATCACCCCTTGGCAAAGTGCAATGGAACCAAGGCTTTGCTGTGCCACCCAGAGACTGTCTTGCCCGTCCCTGTCTCTGGGCAGCCCAGCAGCTCTGCCCCACACTCACCGTCAATGACTGTGTGAAGTGGAATCGCCGCTCCACCCGGGAATCGTTGGGCAGCTTGAAGATGATCTTGACGCTCTCGGGGTCGTCGGGATGTGGCTCGGGGGGCAGGCACTCGGACTTGCGCTCCTTCTCCTCCTGCAGCGTCTGCAAAGCCAGAGCAGGCAGGAGCAACGGGCACAGCCTGGGCTGCCCCTCACACCCACCCCTCCCTGGGGACACCCACCGGCTGCTGTGCCCAGGCTGCCCCTCACACCCCTCCCTGGGGGCACCCAGCACACCCAAGGCCAGAGCGAGGCAGCAGCTCTGAGCTGACAGGACAGGTCCTGGCAGGCACAGCCCGAGCCTCCCCAGCAGCCTCTCGGCTCTCACCTGCCGCCGCCTCTCCTCTGCTAGTTTTTGCTGTTGCACTTCCTCCTCCTTCTTCTTCTTCCTCTCCCGTTCCTCCTTCTTCTTGCGCTCCTTCTCCTGGTCTGCCCGCAGGGACGCCAGGTACGCCTCATCCTGCTGCTGCCTCAGCACCTGGGTTTGGTTCCTCTCTTCCCTGCAAGTGTCAGTGGGATCAGGGCTGGCAGGTCGCACAGGGGGCTGAGAGTGCAGGTACAGCCCCAGGCTCATGGGAGCACAGGCATCGGGTAACACCTCATCTACAGCCCCACAAGCTCCTAAACCCAAGCCAGGTCTCCAAGGACCACGGCACAAAGAGTTTCCCTGCATTGGGTAGAAATGAATTGAACACGAGTTTCTCACGTGCTGCAGCTTGACAGAGAGGACAGACAGCACAGAAACAGGGCCCAGGATTTCTGCCTCATACCTGAGACTCTCCACACTTTTACCCCCTTCAGGCAAGTCCTTGCCCATTTCAGAAACCAGAGGCAAACTGTGTTATAGGGTTCCCCGCAGAGACCATGGGGCAGAGGAGGGGGAGACAGAAGGCAGCATCCTACTTCAGACACAGCCTGCAAACTCCTACAGAGCCACCACAGAGCAGAGCTCACAGGGCACTACCAGAACTGGGGCCACCAGCCCTCCAGCTACAGGGTGGCCTGAAGTTACGGCCCAACAGTCCCAGTGGAAGGGGAGAAGCCGGGGGCCTTTACGGGAGAGGAGCTGCTGCGCTCCCTGCTGAGGGACAGTGTCTGCAGGGAAGGAGGGAGCCCCACTCCCACAACCGACCTTTCCAGGCGTTCAGACACCAGGTATGTCTGGTTGGCATCCATGATGAACATCAGCTGGTTAATGAGGTCATCAGCCTGGATGAGGCCCTCCAGGCGTCCAACCACCGTCATCCTGCGGTCCTTGAGCATGATCACGGCCAGGAACGGGTACGTGTTCTCCCGCAGAGCCTGGGACACTGGCAAACAGGCACAGCCATCACCATCACCAGCCCAGCCCGAAGGGTCAGCACAGGGGCACACGAGGGCCTGGGAAAGCAGCTCCCACAGCCACTCTCTCCTCCAAGGCAGAAAAGGTTCTGTTTTGTCAAACTAAACTCTGTTAAGTTCACAAAGGGAAGGAACAGCTTGGGGCATAGAGACGGGGGGGAAAACAACAAGCTTTCAAGTGACCAAAAAGGTTCTTTAGTTCAAGCAGAAAGTAAATTACTCTGCCATGTCCGTTCAGGATGGGACAAAACACCCTGGGGTCTGAAGTGCAGGGAGAGAAACAGGCCAGGCACGGGGAGCCACTTGCTGAAATGCATAAGGATGGCTGGAGCCTGGAAGATGCTGTCCCAGGGCAGATGGCAAAGCACCCACCCTGCACATTTATTTCCCAACAAAACTGGGCTGTTTCTGCCAGAGATGGGCTCTGTCTCGGAGCAGGGAACGGAGGAGATGCCCACCTCCTCCTCCAAACATGCACAGCATGGAACTGCTGTTACCAGTGGAGTCTTCAACTAAACTAGAGCCCCTGATGGATTACAGGAAAGGCCATCATCCCTTCCAGCTCTGGGACTCCAAAGCACTGCAGCAATGAAACAGCAATAAGTAAAAGCATGTCCTCTTAGAAGCCATTCTTTCAGTGCTCACAGCTGCTAACTGCACCATGAAGCCAAGAGTGACTCAGATTTAGTCCCTGAACTCCTGGTCTCTCCTGCCATGAAACAGGAAGGGTCAGAAGTGACACAAGAGGCATGAACAGAACCTTGGGAACAGGCTCCACTTATAGCAAAGCCCTATGAAAACGCTGCAAGCCAAGTATCAGCAGCTCTGCAAAGGCAGCACTTAAAGACAGACTTCACAGCAGACTTTCAAGGAGATAGTAACTGGGTGTGGAGCAAAGATGACTGTCTCAGAATGGGAAAGAATGCACCTGAGGAGCCACTGCTGGCCTCAGGCATAACACAAGCCCGTGTGCAGGGCACAGCTAGGTAAGATACTTGATTCTTTGCTCAGTTCAATCAGCTCACACCCACCAACTCCCATTAAGAGGGCCCTGGAAACAGCCTGAATGCCTGCAGCAAGGAGCAGGCAACTAGGACTGCCCAGAAATGTATGGAATGGTGGGGGAGAAGAGCAGAAGGTATTTCCCTGGCATCCAAACAGGCACCTCCCAGGCACCACACAGAAAGCAACCTGCATTTCCCCATGCAATCCTGACACCTCTCGCCTGCTCGCCCAAAATCCAACTGTGTTTCACAGATGTAAACTTGTCAAAGAGCCCTTGGCTCGCTGCAGAGACAGGAGTGGGGTAAAGCCCAGGAGGGACACACTCACCTCTGTATCCCTCTGGTTTATTGGTTGAGCAAGCCCAGAAGAGCATTCTGGTGTTTATGAGGGTGATCACCTCAGGTACACACAGTGTATTGCTAAGGGATGAGAAGAGATGGTGTGAGTGGAGCTGCCTGTCAAGTGCCAAAGTAACTACGTGCAAAACTCTCCTACCTACCGGCAGAATTCATCCGTGTCCTGGTGGTCGTCCCCGTGAAGATAAACCAACAGGAAGCGCAGCTCCCGCTTGGCATCGTTCAGTGCCTTGGCAGAAGAGCAGAGGAGAGAGAGTTACGGGGTCTGTAGGTGAGGGGAAAGCAGTCTCCACAAGACTTAAGGGGCACGGCTCAGTGACATTCACCCAGGCTCTTACTCTGCCACTAGCGTGGGTTTAATGAGGTACCAGTAGAGGATGAACCTGTCTGACTACACCCTCACGGAAGGGAGGCTGTGAGGGTGTTTTCACGCTCCCTTCAGGAGTGGCTTTGGAGATGACTGAGCTGGGAGGGAAGCCAGGTGGGCACCTGCGTGGCCTGACACCCCCACTGCTCTCCTCCATCCATCAACACTCAGAGCAGCCAAGGCTGAGCTTTCCCCTCTAGCCTGTGCAGGGGACAGTCTTCAGCCCACATCAGATGAAAGCTCTACTAGAAAGTTGTCACTCAGCAGCGCTGCAGGTCCCAACACCACAAAAACACATGCAACAAAAGTCCTTTTTGCATCCACAGTCTCTGGATTCCACCCACCCAAGAATATTTCTTAACAAGACCACGGGATAAGTGCACAATGGGCTCCCTGTTTTCCTGGCACTGAGTTTTGGTGGCCTAACCATTCTGTGGTTACTGCAGTGTGGATTCCAGGCAGGACAGAGGGCCCTGGGAGAGCCATGGGGGAGGTGAGTCCCATGGCTGTGCAGCACGGGGCAGACACGGGCTCCACGCTGTGCTGTGGCAGGAGGGAAGTGGCACTGATGCAGCTGCCTGCCGGGGTGTGCTGCAGGAGCCCGGCCCCAGGCCTGGCTGAGGGAAGCTGCAGAGGAGGCAGGAGCCATGGCAATGATTCTCTTACAGACAGCACCATCAGCCCAGATCTAACAGATGAAACTCTCAACTCCTACCATCTCTTCTGGGGCTCCCACTCTCAATGTTGAGGTCCCACACCAAGTTCTGGGGTTGTGTTGTAACACAAGCCCAGGCAGCCACTCCCAGTTCGGTGAACAGAAGGACAGACTCTGGCAAACCACATGGGTTTATAGAAACAAAGTCAGCATCACAAAGAGTAGCTGTTGGCCACCGAGCCATACAGACGGTCGAGGAACAGTCAGAGCAGCTTTGCTTTCCAACTTCGCAGGCTTGGCACACCACCAAGCCTGGCAGACACTGGGTTGCCAATAGGCTTGTTCACCAGCTCTCTCCGTTACCCCATCAGAGAAAGGAGACAAACGCTGGGCTTTCAGATGACAAGCGATTTTGCCACGTAGGCCTTGACACCATCTGGCAAACCCCCTCCGCTCTGTCTGCCCAGGATCCAAGCACCAGCATGTGACACTGACCTGGCTGTAAGTTCCCTGGTAGAACACAGGGTGTATCCTCCCATACTTTTCCTCAAACATATGAATAAACGAAATGATGTCACCCACGGGGTCAGTGACCCGACTGCGAGGGTCAGAGCGGATGAAACGCAGAGCAAACCTAGGGAAGAAGCAAAGCACGCTGCAAAGCCAGCTCACTGTCTCAAGCACAGCTCTCCCCCCTGCCCCAGACACTGGCATTCACAACGAGGAAAACAGTCACAGCTGAGACCCTTGAGCATTTATAACCACAATCTAAACTGCCACCTGCTGCAAACTGATACCACAGCCACAGAAACCCCCCCCGGGTTTTATCTCATGCCAGGCATCAGCAGGTATCTGAATCCTGTGTGATCAACAGTTTCAACTTCCTCTGTAGCATCAGACATGAGCCAGACCAAGTGTATGAGGTTTGAGGAATTTAGTCAAAGACAGGCTGTTAAAAGTCACACAGCTTTGTCCAGGTAACTTTGAAAACTGCATTTCTGCTGTTCCAAGACCAACAACTGCAGAGTGCAAAGAGCTGCAGAAAGAGAACATTACACTGGGAGACCAACAAAGAGAGTCATTTCTCTGGGCCTGAGAGCACTGAGGTGCAAGGCACATATGGATGTTGTCTGGTTCTGTTGAGGTCTGGAAGTTACACTGAAACTTGGAAAAGTCCACAAGGGGTAAAAAAAAAAAAAAAAAGAAGTAATGTAACAGGGGAAACCTGCCAGGACAAGGCAGATGGCAGGACTGCTGGCTATTTACCACCTTTCAGCAGCCCCTTTTCCATCAGTGCTGTAAGGAAGCAAGATGAACCCACCCTTTGGAGCAATAAAAGAAGAGGCAACAAACACCAAAGGGGAAAAAGCAGCGGTGTTGTCTCAGTTTGGGTTTTGGCAAGTAACACAGGGATTAGGGCAGGTTAACCTGCAGCCCAGACCAGTGAGACACGACTCTGATCGAGTTGCTTGTCCAAGAGTTGGACGCTGGTTTTATGGCCCCTTTGCATGGCACTCAAACTGTAAAGCTGTGTGGAATTAGAACTCCAATTAAAGATTTCACTGACAGAGCTGCAAGATGCTCATTTTTCTCTGTAGTAAGATTTATTTCTTACTAAACAGTGTAGGAGCTTTACAAGGTTACAGATAAAGCCAGCTGAGCAAATCAATGGAAAATCTGACATTAGACTCAAAGATCCAAGTGACAGAAGCACAGGCACACGTAAGCCAGCATGTGGTGCCTTGGTGCAGTCAACACATGAGTCAGCACAATAGAGTACTTACCTAAATATATCAAGTAATGTGTAATAGGTAAATCGGAATGGAAGCATTATGAAGTAGTAACCCCATCCTAATAGGCCCTGCAAGTACAAAGAAAGAGAACAGTCTGCATCCCAGGAACACAGGTCTGTTAAAGCCAAATCTCCAGCAGCAAGGGAATATCAGTGCACAAACATTCAGCAGTATTTCACAGAATCTCGAGGGCTGGAAGGGACCTCAGAAGATCATCTACTCCAAAAATGAGTGAGATGGTCCCTTCAGAACTCAACACGGCCTGCCTGATATCTAGCCACAGTGTCTATTCAAACAGCAAAGCTTTTGCTCTGTGCTAACTTCCTTCACCGTGCAAAGCAATGAACACGTGCCGAGGCAAATTTGTTTGTGAAACATCAACACAAGGAACTGACACTGTACTCAAGTTAACACATGTTTTGGAAGGGCTCTGAAAAGAAGACTAGTATGACAGCTCTGCACAGAGCTGTTCTAACTGACCCATCAAAAAGCTTTACTATCCCACAGCAAGGCACAGAGGAGGTTGGCTCACACTGTGAATTTTGGTTTGGCAAGATAAGATACTTTGGAAGGAGATAACACCACACAAAGACAACAACTCCCTCCCCTGCTTACAAGTGCCGTTGTTCACAGAGAGTCACTCAGGATGGGGGCTGAAACCAACTGTAAGATAACTTGCCCTTGGCTGTGGCCTTGAGACAACGTAGCTGTAGATCCTGTGGTCGGCTGTATTGACCTGCAACGGCCGTGAGGGAGGGGGATTGAAGACACTTGGGACACCCTCTTGCTCATTCAGTCGGTCCTGTACAGCTGCCTTTGACACAAGAAAGAGCAGAGGGAGCTTTCAGGCATTTCAGGATGTCAGAAAATCTCTCTGTTACCATTTGGACACTACCAGTTGGCATTATTTGTGCACAGCCTCAGAGCAGTGGACAAGCACAACTTTTTACAACGTGTATCCCCCCTCACTCCTCCCTGTAGCCCATGCACACACCCTGCAGAGCTTCCCTGCTGTGCCAGACACCCAAAACTAGCTCTCCAGGGGTATCAAGACACACTCACAGAGAGTTGCTAGGGTAAATTCAGGGCTCGATGGGTTAAATCTTATTGCTGGGTGTCCCCCTGAGAACACTCCATTGAATCCAGGTACCTGTAACCGATTCACATGTTATTGCCAGCAGTACCTCTATGTTCCAGTTGTGCTGCTCCAGCGTGTGACGACACTGGTCCATGGACTCTATGCCAGTCAAGTCCTAAATGAGGAGAAACAAAAGCATGTGAGTGCCAGGGAAGTGCTGTATTTTGACTCTTCTGTGCAACACATGAGCACATGCAGGATTTAATGCTAACACATCCCCACAATACACTCTTTTTAAAGCTCTCAGTTTAAGAGCAGAGGAACCTGAGCCAACCCAAATTTGTGAACACAGCAGAGGCTTCAGACAGGCCTTTGCTCTCTTCAAGCACAGGCCAATTCTCAACAGTGCCCAGGGTCTGTTACCACAACTACACTCAGACTAGTCAAGAGTCTAACATTGCACTGCCCATGACTTCACCCTGGAAAGGACATGCCAGGCTGATGCCCTCAAATGCCACCTCAAAGTGCCAACTTAAAAGACACACAAAGCATTTCCGAAAACCCAGGGTGACTGTTACTTCATTCACTGCATGCAGAAACAGAGGCCAAAACCAAAGGGAGCCAGCCACTAATGAGGATACTGATTTCCATCATCACAGGGGATTCTGTAGTAACCAAAACCCCCACACCCAGTCCACCACAACAGGAACTGAAACAGCAAATAAAGTCCAAGCACACTGGCAGATCTCAGAGCCACTGGGCTCTCACAGTCATGTTTGGGAAGGTGTATTTAACCCCAGGCCCATCAGAACTTCTGCACAAGAGATCAACAACAAGATTTGTTACTACACAAAGCCATATCAGCACCTCTTGAATGGAGGCAAGTCTTTGCTGAAGCCAACATCCCTGCCACTGTGCCACTGACACCGCTCTCCCCACAGCCCTCGCTGCAAGATGTTTGAGCAGACACCTCAAGGTCTCTGAGCATCCCTGGGCCAAAGCACGTGCTTTCAGAGGAAAGCATAAACCCACAGATGTGCTCCTGCCACCCTTTTAACAACAATCCTTTGAATCAGAGATCGTTACAGAGACACCATTAACAATGCTGGCAGCTTTGAAGGAAACCACTGTTGTTTTAAAATGGAAAGGAATAAAAAGTTGTGGTTTTTTTCCTTATAACTGAGCTACAGAAAGACAAGTTATACCCTCAGAAACACTTGTTTAGCTTGGATAAAAGACAACAGTAATTGTCACAAGCAGTGTAAGAAACCCAACACAAAAACACGCGGATGAAAGGAGGAGGCTGTTGAAATACGACAGTTTCTCCAGCAAGGTCACTCTTCACAAGAGAAGTCCACAGATCCTGAAAGCTTTGTGCTGCCACTCAGTGAACCTCTCTCTCCAGACATCCCCGTGCCTACTGGGGTAGGGGTGCAGCGGGGACACTTCCCTCCCTGGTGGCTTGGGAGCTGTGAGGAGCCAGCACCGTGGCAGCCGGAGCCTGCGGGAGCTGGGCTCCACACCAGCCTCGCTGTCCCCTGCCTGCCGGCTCCACACCTTCTCTGCAGCACCCCAGGAGGTCTCAGCCCCGCAGGAGTTTGGCAAGGAGGAGGGAACTTTTGCTGCCTGGGTCTGTCTCACAGCAGAGCGCAGCTTTTCTGCGGGAGGCAGCCTGTAATGACTGCTAACACAGGGAAGTGACTTGATACAAACCCTGCAGCTTGTTACACCTTGTGATCCAATCCATTGTTCACAGCCCTGTTTAACTCTGCTCCTCATCTCCTCCATTTCTCCCTTCATTTAAAAACCCCTGAGGCAGTCTTGACAAGCTGACCATTTAAGAATGTGTTTTACTGGAGAAGGATGGTGCACCCATGCCCTTCTCTGTCCCCCCCATACACTCCACATGCCATTTCCACCCCAGTCACACCATGGACAAATGCCCTATTCAATCATGTGGGCTCAGTCCAAGCTTCTGAGCATTTCTTGGCTTCTTTCTCATGAAACCTCTGAAGATCTCCACCTTCTGCCCAGCACTGGGCAAAAATCTTTGTTTCTTTCTGCTGTACAGACCTGGACTGTCGAAAGTGCTGCTGACATTAACAGTGTGATTGCAGTCCCTCAGAGAAAAGCCCTTCCAGCGGTGTATAAATGTTTATTTAAAAGTAACCCTGCAGCAAGCCTTGCAAGGGAACACTACAGAGTGAATTTCACAGAAACAAAGCTCAGAGAACTCGGCTGTTGCTGCCAGGATATCTTCATTTATCACCCAGCTTCATGATTTACTGGTGTAGTTTAAACAATCTCTCCTTTAAGATGTGCTTCACTGAGTAAAATCCAGGGGCTGTATTCTGGTTTCTTTTTGTTTAAACCTCAAATCCCCACAGAAGGGAATTCATTGTCCTTTTCAAAGGACATCTTAAAAGGCACCTGCAATTTACTCAATGATTTTACAACGGAGTCATTCACTATGTGTGTGTCTTTCAAAGCCTTGAAAGTCTATTTTCTGATCACCATTCCTGAACACCCTGGAAATTCTGCTGATGTTTGCAAAATGTACCGATTCAGGCTCTCGTTGACACCTTTGTCTGTAAACGTCTGGATGAGGGCTCAGCACTAAAGCAGGGGCTTCACCACTGCACACTCCCTTCCTTTCTAAATTACACACCATGTTTTAGCAGTTTTAGGTCAGAAATCAGCACTAACAGACATGCAGAACTATCAACAAGCATTTAAGGAGCACAGAATCACTGCAGCATTTGCAAGACTGAGCTCCACTGAGACTCCAGGCCAGCTGAGTTCACCCTCCCTGACTGCTCTTGGTCCCATCTCAGGCTTTTGCAAACCTCCCTCCCCCTCCATGCAGGTGAAACTATCTTCCCCCCTCCACCGTCTTCCTTAGCATCTTAATCCAGTTGCTCTCAACGTGAAACAGAAGTGACAAAACCACCCCAGCAGCACCATGCCAGGCACTCCCACTGCTCTTCTGATCAATGAAACAGCACAATTAAACACTGCAGCAAAAAGAGAGAATTGCCTGTTTCAAGGCAGCTTTGCAAACCTAACACCTTTCTGAATGTTACTTTGGTGTGCTCCATGAGACACACTGCGGTTCCAGGATGTTCTGGAAGACACACACAGGTTCAGAATGACCTGCACACCATGTAGGGAAGGGCAGAGGACAGTTCAACTGTCAGTTTGGACAGCACATGCTGGTAAACACCGATACTGTTTGTTATCGCTCCCAACGACCATTTCTACCCCTGTCTCGGCACCTGCTACAGCCACAGCTTCACCTCTGTCACAGAAACACAGCAGAAACTTCAACCACCACCACCATCACATCACTTCCACTGCACCAGCGGCAGTGTTCCTGGGGAACCTCGTGGCTCTGTTATTCACGTGCCACGTGTTCTTAGTATCGTGACTGCTACGAGTGTGACAAAGAGCCTTTAAATCAGTCACCAACTGCTGGCTGCCTGCTCACCACAGTCTCTCGTTGCCTGCCCCAGAGCACATGTCTGTCACGGGCACAGTAACTAATAAAAAGATAAGGCCTCCTGTAGTTAAAATTAATCCCATTAAACTAGCGCCCTCAAACCTTCAAATAAATGTAGATCAAAGCTCAAGACAGCAGAAAATAGCCAGAAACCAAAATATTAATTACCACAATTGCCAGGAAAGTTCACCACTGCCTTCTGAAACACCACCCGGAGCACAGGGCTACCCTGGAACACACCGAAGCTGCTGCTCAAGTACAATGAGTTGCATCTCTCACCTTGGAGCCCGCTCAGAAGGCTAAAATCTTCTCAACACTGAAGTAGTGGAAAGTTCAACTGCAAGCTTCAAAAGCAGAAGGGAATACCCTGGAGTGGACAAAGGTTGAAAACCGGACTTACGAAACTGTTGCCTCTGCAGATGCGCTTGTGTGTCGCAACGCAGCCGAGGGATGCAAATCCACAGGACTGCTAACTGGCACTGCTCTCAGTTCCCAACCCACTGCCAAATGCCAGAGAATTATGTTTCCAAGGGTAAAGAACATCTGACTTCAGGCTGCTTTACCAGGAGTTTCTCTGCGCGTCCTCCAGCGAGCGCCTCAGCAGGGCTGGGATGGATGCACCACGTGCCGTGCGGGAAACGGGCCCCAACCATTCCTTGTTTCTTCCTCCCTCTTGAAATCAGAGATGTTTGCAGTCCTGAGCGTTTTGGTTTCCCCAGCTGAAGATGCTGGCGTGAGGGCTAACCTTTTCCTTTGCAAACACCGCTCCATTACTGTGCATTAGCATATTACAATGTCAGACATCAGCCCGAGTGTAATGGGCACAGATCGATAACAAGAGCCTACAAGAGCTGTCCTGCCGTTTCTTCCTTCTCCCAAATGAAACTGGATCTCCACAGCTAAAGCTGTTTGCATCAAGTTTCTCTCTGCAGATATCAAGACAGACAAGTCTTGACAGATGAAAAACCGTAGATGCATTTATGCCTTTCCATTAGCCCGTGCTTTGGCAGTAAGTGGGAGCCTGAAAGCGTCCAAGAGTGCTTTGTTGCTTTTCTTTCGAGTTTACCCCAGTTCTCTCTCCATACTGGTGGTTTTTTTCCCCTCTCCATTAGCCTGTCACAGCAGGCTGATAGGTAACTGTCCTGTCCTAGCCCTGGCTGGAGGAAGAGCTGCTGCTTTCACCACTCTGCCAGCAGAGCTGTTTATAGGAGCACTACCAAAACACATCAAGCAAGCACCGGTGGAATGGCTGCAAAGCACACAGACCGTAACCCCGGTGGCCTGGGCCACAAACAGGCCAGCAAGAACCCACCTCTCTACCTAGGAAGGAGCAAATTCCAGCAGAAGGAGGGACAACAGTGTAGGGCAACAGCATCTTCACCCAGAGCAGCTGTTTACTGGGTGAATGGCAGCCTACAGTTGCTCTGTGCTTCCCTTCTGGCTCTCAGTTTAGCTGTAACACCACTGAGGGCTCTTCTGCTGTTGCATACCTCAGCTTTGTTGTCCCCACTCCCTTCTTTCCTGGCCCACTTTACTCACGTGGCAGTGGGCTGGCACTTTCTGTGGAAGCACAGTGGTCTGCCACCAGAGAGACTCTCATTAGCAGCTACTCATGGCAGGGCATCACAACACAAGTGGAAAGCAACCTTTGAAAACATTCAAATGCTCCCTGCAAAGACACTGGGGATCCCCAAAAGGTTTGCAAGGTAACTGTGGCACGTGTTTGCAGCAACAGCAAGGTACATGGGATTTTAGTGAGGCTCAGACACTCTCCCCAAGCAGTAAATGGTGTTTAAGAGTCCAGAGAAAGGAAACAAGAACAAATTAAGTCTCTTCCAGGTGGACTGATTTACTCTATCTCATCTCAAAGCAACAAGCTCCTTTCAGCCAGGTGTGAGGTACCAAAGCAGAAGGAATCCCCACTGAAAGCTGCCATTAGCAGAGCCTCCACAAAAACAACCCTGCTCTCACCCACCCCAGGGGACACGAGACTGCCAAGATCTTGGTAACAAAGCCTTTTTGACTACAACTTTCCCGTCAGGCTCTGGACAGTAGCTGTCTTCTAACTGGCAAATTTCCTCTCTTTATTAGTCTAAGCAGCATTTCCTTCCACTTCAAACCAGGCCTCAACAGGAATCATAGAATGGTAGGGGTTGGAATGGACCTTTAGAGTCCAATCTCCCTGCAGAAGCTGAACTTGAATCTCCTCTCCTGACACCTCCAGCCCCCGGACTGCTGCCCATGGCAACACCAGGTAGCAGTAGGAAACAGGATTCTTCAGTTTCACAGCTGCCCACGGGGTTTTGAAAATAGCAACAGGGACACTGAGGAGTTGCAGCTGGCCCTATCTGTCCAGATTCAGCACATTCATCAGCAGAACAATGTCTTACAGCAAGAGAAGGGGAGCTGCAGGACAGCCTTGCACGTGGCTTCAGCCTCACTTACCAGGCAAATAGCAGCATTGGAAAAGTAATTGGTAACTAACATTGCTCTGCCTCCTTTGGCTGTATGTTAAGATTCAGAGGAGGTATCTGTAAAGAGAAAGCATCCTCAAGGCTACAGTGACAGAAACCCACTGCAGTACATTCATTGCTTTAGGAGGTTGCTGAATCTCCTCTGCTCAGGGGGAAAGGTTTGGCACAGATCTGGAACAACGAGGAGCACCTGCAGCCACCTCAGCTGGGGCAGGCAGGCAGGGCTGGGTGCCTCTGCAGTCCCTAAGCCCCAGAATTCTACAGTTACCTCACACCAAAACGTGCAAAGCACATTCTTAAACAATAAATGAATGAGAAGCAACAAAAGTCACACCCAACACTCTTGACAGTAACCACGACATTCCTAAGAGAGCGCTGCAATCCCAGGAGCAGCACGGGACAGTCACAGCTCACACACAAACCCGGGACACCTGGAGATGATTTTCACTGGCCAGCACACTTAATCACTTCTCACTGAGCGACCCCAGTCACTGTTTTCTCCCCAATGAGCCACATCTGCTGATTGTTGGGTTTTTTTTTTTAGATCTCTTCAGCAGCTGCCCAGCACACCAAGGCCTTGGCAAACCAAAGTTGAAGCGACTCAGCCCGTGTTATGCAGCAAAGGGCAAGATTAGATCATCACCATCCCCTGCGGGCTCCCTCCAGCAGACACTGCCAAACCACGAGGCATAGAAACGCTTTTCTGAGAAACCCCGTTCCATAGAAACCCCCTGGCTCGCCCTCCTAAGTCACCGGGAGCGTGCTGCCCTTCCCTGCTAGCGGCTACAGGGGAGATTTTTTTTTCAGGCTATCCAATGAAAGCGGCCGGGACTTTACCAAGGAGCTTCCCCCGCGCGGAGTTAACGCGGTTTATCCATCACTCACTTCCCGCTTCCCCAATGAGCCGTGACCGAACACCGCTCCTAACCGAGCACTGGGGCTCGGTTACAGAGCCGGCCGGGCCCCCGGCGAGGCCGCAGCCCCACACAGGAGCTTCACCCTTGCCCGCGCCGGGACCGGGCGCACGGGGCTCTGTGCTGTCGCCTCGCAGTCCAGCCCGGCCCCACAGCCCCACGGTACCGGGGCCTCGTCCCAGCGCAGCCGGCCTTGGCCCCCTGCCCCCCGGCTCCCAGCGAGCCCCGCGAGCCCCG
>WBNH01004787.1:0-24581 GCA_013401255.1 Urocolius indicus | reverse complement strand
GTGGGGGAGGGTGTCGGGGGGTGTCCCTGCCCCTGGCGTAGGGACGAGACTTGTTTGTTTTCCTTTGTGTCCGTGTATTTTTCCAGCAGCTGCCGGGTGAGGCCCATCCACCACCCACAACAGGAACCGTGGGGCGCTGGGGCACAGCCCGGCCCTGCTTCGCCAGGGCAGGGTTTGAGAGCGGCCAACAGCTCGTGGCAGCGACGGCCTGGGCACAGCTACACCGTCAGGTCCCCCCGTGGCGGGGGGACAGAGGGGTGGCAGAGCTCTTGAGTGGCCACGGCCGGCTGCCCGGGTGCTGTGCCGCGCTCCTGCGGCCGTTGGCAGCAGCCGGGCCGTGGCGGGGGCCCTTTGCGCAGGAGGTGGGCGAGCTCGGCCAGGCTGAGCAGCGCCGAGATCAACCCCACCACGAAGTAGAAGTGGATGAAGACGGTTTTCTCGGTGGGGCGCGAGACGAAGCAGTCGACGCGGTGCGGGCAGGGCCGGCGGCGGCACACGAAGAGCGGCTGCACCCTGAAGCCGTAGAGCAGCGCCTGGCCCAGTAGGAAGCCCAGCTCGGCCGCGATCCGCGCCACCACGCTGCCCACGTAGAAGGGTTGGAGGCGGCGGGCTCGCTGCCCCGGGGCCCCGCCGCCGCGGCCCGGTTTGGCTGCTTGGTGCACGGCGAAGATGACGAAGAGGGCGGCGGGGGCCGAGAGCACGACGACGTGGAAGACGAGGAAGCGGTAGTGGGAGATGGGGAAGGCGGCGTCGTAGCACACGGGTTTGCAGCCCGGCTGCTGCGTGTTGCACACGAACTCCTCCTGCTCGTCCTCGAAGACGTCGCTGCCCACCGTGGCCAAGACCAGGATGCGGAAGAGGAGCATCACCACCAGCCAAAACCTCCCCACCATGGGCGAATGCTCCTGCACGGCGTCCAGCAGCGAGCTCAGGAAGCCCCACTCGCCCATGGCCGCGCTGCAGGAGCAGGGGGTCAGTGCTGGAGGGGGATGCCGTGCCCCCTCCAGCTCCCCATCCCCTGCGCCAATGCCAGCCGCATCGCACCGCCTGCCAGCCCTGCTCAATCCACTGTGAGTGACCCCAGCACCCTCTCCCATGCAGATGTGTCCAGGGACACCAGCTGGAGCAGGATGAGTGGGTTCCTCATCCCTTATTCCCCCTCACTGGATCCCCCTCAGATCCCTCCCAGCCCCTGTTACCTGTGGAGGCTGCGGTCGTGATGTGCCAGCACGGCTGGCGCCGGCTGTCCAGGGCTGTCTGGGACTGTCCAGTCCCTTGTCCGGTGGGGATGGGATGGGATGGGATGGGATGACGGTCCCACAGCCACGCCTGGAGTCCTTTTAAAGAGACAGAGCAGCTGCAGGGGCGTCCGGAGGGGAGGGGAGGGCTCAGCTCTGCCTTGGTTGGGGGGGAGGTGGTAGGGGGACGGATACACACCTCAAGGACAAACCTTTGCCCCTGTCCCTGGGGCCAGCAGTTGCCTGGGGTTCAGGATGGTGCAGGGACAACGCTCCGCTCCCTACAGCAATGCCTCTGTGCCCTGGCCTCCCCAAACCCCCGCCGGGGCAGGGCCTCGGGTACAAACCCACGGGGCTCAGTCCCTGAAAGTGCTCCACAGCGCTGGCATCACCTCCCGTCCCCCGGCAGAGCCCGGGTGCATCAGCTGCATTCAGCCACGGTCTCCTGCCCCGTGGTCCTGCCTGGGGCCAGGCTCTCTTCCCCACAGTGGGCTGAGGTGCTGTGCCCCAAGATACGCAGGACTGACATTGTGTCTCCCTGCTCCATGACGCTGTGCCCAGGCTGTCAGGGCCATAGAGGGTTGCATGGACCAGCTCAGGCTGTACCTGGCTGTGTCACATGCCGGTGGGACGCCGTGCTGCTGGGCAGCTCTTTTTCTGCTGCATGGCAAGGTCAGGGCTCCCACCAGCCTGTGCCAGGCCAGAGCAAGTGCTGATGGCCTTTGCTTGTGCCTCAGATTCCTTCTTGCTAACACCAGCAGAGCCCTGGCTCATGCGGTTCACCCTCCTCACCCCTCAGGGAACAAGTGACGCCCACGGTTGGTGCCCAGCTTCGGCACAGCTCGGCTCCTGCTCCAGCAGCTCTCGGTGTCCCCTGAGGCCCCTTGCCAGGGATGTTTTTGTGATGGAGAAAACCCTGGTGCGGGCACTGTGGTGCACTCTGTGTGTATGTGTGAGATGCACACACAGCCCTGCACATAAAAGTGGGGTGACGTTGGGGTTACAGGAGCAGCTCCTCAGCCGTCCTGGAGCAGCCCCCGTGGCACAGCCGTGGCCTCAACCATTTGCCGTGTGAGTCGTGACAACGGATTCTGCGGGTGCATTTGCAGCGAGGGGAGCTGTAAATAGCACAGCCCTTCGTCAGGGACGCGCCGGAGACGCTCTCCAGAGCCCGGCAGTGGAAAATCTGACAGCACTTTCCACACTTGACTGGGTTCCAGCGAAGCACCTCGGTGGCACCGATAGTGCCCTGCACCCGCCTGCCCCGCCAGGGCTGGCAGGGCATGGGGGGCCCTGGGCTCTGCCACGTGGTCCTGAAGCTCCCCGTATGCAGGGAATCACCAGCCAGGGATGTCGGGGGAAGGCTGTGTCACAGCGGTGTCCTGCTTGCCCCTCACCATGCCAACCCAGGAGGCACTGCCAGATCCCTGTGCCTGCTGGCATGATGGCAGCCCCACTTCAGCCATGTTCATGAGGCTCTGAGGGCCCTGAGAACCCACCTGCGGGCACAAGGGACAGCACAGCTCATCCCCCAGGCCTGATCTCACTTCTGCCAGGATCAACCAGAGCAGAATCCCTCCTGCCCCCCAGATTCCATCCCAGAGCAGCAGCTTCACACAAATCCATCACAGAATCACAGACTCACTTTGGAGTGGAAAAGCCCTTGAAGCTCCTGCAGTCCCAGCCCAGCACTGACCCACGGCCCTCAGCACCTCAGCCCCACGGCTTTGGGATCCCTCCAGGGCTGGGCACTGCCCCAGCTCCCTGGGCAGCCTGGCACATGGGCTGACACCCCTCTCAGGGAAACAGTTCTGCCTCAGCTCCAATCTCAACCTTCCCTGGGGCAACTTGAGGCTGTTTCCTCTTGTTCTGCCACTCGGGAGCAGACACTGTGACCCTACCTCACCACAGCCTCCCGTCAGGGAGTGTCACAGAGTTCTCCTGTCTCCCCTCAGGCTCCTCTTCTCCAGGCTCAACACCCCTATTCCCTCAGCCCCTCCCCAGCACCCTTGTGCTCCATCCAGCCCCTTCCCCAGCTCTGTGCCCGGCTCTGGCCACGCTGCAGCCCCTCAGTGTCCCTGTGGCAGTGAGTGAGGGGCCCAGCACTGAACACAGCCCTGGAGCTGCAGCCTCCCCAGGGCCCAGCACAGGGGGACAGTCCCTGCCCTGCTCCTGCTGGCCACAGCATTTCAGATACAAGCCGAGATGCCTTTGTCCTTGGGCACGCTGCTGGCTCATGTTCAGCCCCATCTGCCTATTAACACCCCTTAACTCCAGAGTAAAGCTCTTCCTCCTGCTGGGGACACTGAGCACATTGGAAACTTCAGGCAGCGCTCACCTGTGGCCGCAGAAGCAGAACCTGAGGCAGATGGGTTGTGTGGCCAGACAGTGGGTGCCACAGGGGCCTTCGCAGGAATTTGGAAACCCCAGCTGTGGAACCAAGGGAGCGGTTTTGTAAAGCCACAGTGGCAACACCAATCCTAAAACCCTGACCAGAGCTTGCACTTCGCAATGGAGGAGGCAGAAGGCTTGATGCAAGCTCTCATGCAACAGTCATTTCCATAACGATGCCAAAACTGGCTAAAATCAGCACTGGAAATAACCTGACCCATTTAAGACCAGTCTTGGCAGCAGAGGGTGGGAGCTGATGGCCTCTTGCTCTTGTGAAAGGAAGAGCTTCACGACACAAAGCCAAGCCGTGGCTCTGGGGAGGCAGCACAAAGGAAAGCAGAGGGAACAGGCAGCTGAAGAGAACACTTCTTTTTTTTTATTGGCAAAACCACTTTTATCACATAAATATTTAAAAGGACAGAGAATCAGGACAAGAATAAGAACACAGAAAATATTTACAGACAAGAACCACTGCAACAGGAATGGCTCTGGGGAGCAAAGCACAGCGGGGTAAGAACGAGATCAGTACTGCTAAAGACTCCAGCAAAGTACCTCCGAGGGCAAGGTGACACTTCCCTGCTGCTGCTGAGGAACCGGAGGGCTGGAAGGTCTGAGTGGCACTGAGGTGACAAACACGCCTCACCTAGCAGGGGACTGAGTGTGGAAGGCGAAGTTCTTTGCCCCCAGGAACAAACAGGCTATATTAGCCAAGGCTGACAGGAGAGCTTGGCATGAGGGAACCTGCTGATGACCCACTGGCTTGCTTTCCTGCAAGGTCCTGCAGATGTGAGATCTATGACTGACAAACCCATGGCCTGCCTCAGTCCCAAGGTTGAAGATGACCTCTGGGCTGAGCACCTGTCTGCCAGGCGTAAGATAAAGACTGCAAGCACCAAGCAGATTGTGGAGACAAGTCTGCACAACACCTCCTTCTCTGCATCTCAGCTGAAAAACAAAAAAACTCAGCACAGTTGGGGATGAACAACGAGGTCCTGCACAGAGACAAAAGGGCTGTGAGGGAAGGAGCACGGCTGTCACGTGAAGGCCTCCACCTCTCGTCTACGTCTCTGTGAGCTGAAAACTACTCTATAAAAGCAGCTAAAATAATCTGTGGGAGAGGGCGTTTTAACGCATTCACTGTGTTAAAATCTACTTTCATGTAGAAAAAATGACCACAAAGCACTACAAGATTCCAGCTAGCCCAGCGGTAAGAGCGAGGTGCATGAGCGCCAGCTGGGCACGGGGCTCCAGCGCCCACAAGAAAGGAAAGAGGGGTTAGGGGAGGGGGTGGAAGTTGTTCAGTTACTATTAAGCAAAAGTCGTTTTATAACCAGACAAACAGAGTTGCATTCACTCATAACGAACACTTTTGGGTGAACTTAAGCCCAGGAAAAGGCTGTGCTTCAAGGCTGTGCTTCTTCTTTTTCACAAAGAGTTCTGCTGAAAGGCTGGTTTTGGATCAGCACTTTGAAAACCTTCAGAGGAGTTTAGAACATGTCGTCCTCGTCGGATGACTCCAGGTACTGGATGAGCTTCCTGTGGCGTTCAGGCCTAGTGTGGGGTGCTGCTGTCACGGACATGTTCGGGACGCTGCTGCTGTCCTTGTCTTTGGATTTCTGGAGGGAAAGCAGAGTCAAGAAGTGAATCATGAATCTGAGCAGGGTGAGTACACACTCTGGGGTACTTGACCCCCTGCCCTTCTCACCCCCTATCCCCTAAGAGGAGGTTCTACCTTGCTCTTTCTGCAGCCCCCCTCCTCCCCAACTCTGCCTCAGCTCTGACGGGTGGCAGAGGACCAACCTTTGCTGTGTTGGATTTGCAAGACTTCAAGCCAAAGTCTGAATCAGAATCTGAAGAGATTTGATGCCTTTTGGTAGCCTTTCGCCCCTTGGCCTGGCCTGGCTTCTTCTCAGCCGCTGTTCTGGCCTCAGCACCCTGGGATCCCTCCTCAGCCCCTGTCTGGCTCGATTTGGGTGCAGCTTTTTTCTTGGTGAGAATATCCATGATGGATGGCTGGTTAGCTGAAAGAGAAGGTTGTGTTTAAATCCTCCCGGTGTTACCTTCTCTTCTCACACACAGTTTGTGAATGAGTTCCAACCCCAACACATCCCTGCTGCTGGGGTAGACCCGGTTGGAATATGGTTGTCTGTCTAGACAGACCTCACTTCTCTGAGACGAGAAAGGAGGTTGTTGATCTGCTCAGAGCCGCTAAGTTTAGAGGATCCAATTAAAAGCAAGTTACAGAGTTTCAGATTGTGAAGTTCTGTGTAACCCGCCTGATAACCCACACTCCTGCTCAGGGAAGGGCTGGATTCACCTTCTGCACCAAAGAGCCGCATGAGTCCTTTCGCACCTGTAACCTGGCATTTTGAAGGACATGTCCCAGTGAAGCTGAAATGGGCAAGCCACTTCCGAATGCTCACAGCCACGCTCAGTGACAGAAGTGGAAGAAGCAGCCATTTTGCTGTGAAGTCACACACCACTTTGGCACCAGGACCAAATCCAGCAAGAGATGCACTATCCGAAACAGCCTCTGGTTGGTTCAGTTTAAAAGCACCTGAGTCAGGTGCTGAAGATTTAGGAGGTCAAGCTAGCACTCCATAGATCAAGCTACCCCCAAAAGGCGCTTTTCTTCAAGCTACCAAGTAGCTTTCTTCCCCAAAAGACATGAAGCAGAACTCTGACTGCAAGAAACAAATTCCACTCGGCTTTTTCCTGCCAAGTATTACATAGCACTGGAGGAAGCATTCACTTTTCCTGTTCCCAAACGAAAACTCTCTCCCTTCAAGCATGTCTGAGATGAAGGAGAACATGATATGTTTGGAAACAGACTCCTTTAAGAACAGCAACAGCTCTGCAACCTTTGCCACCAACCTCAGGCCTTCTCTGAAATGAGAACTCGGGCGCTTTGAGCCTCTGAACGATCGGTGAAAGAGTCGCTCAGACTTGTTTCCCCACGGGAACAATCATTATCTAAAAATGCTGGTGCTAAATAACTCTGGCACTTACCCTTAGTGGCACTGGCCTTAGCTGCGGCAGGTTTTTTAGCTGTGGTCTTACTGAGAGGTGCAGAGACAGAAGGAGCGTCAGGCTCTCGACTCACATTTTCATTCGCAACATCTTGGCCTGGAACCGACGGACAGAGAAAGGAGTGAAATCAGCTTGGAATAGTCGAACTATCTACTCTGGCTACAAACACTGGAGCAGAAGGAAATCATTTTGATCCATTTTTGAAAGAGAACAACTATTAAAACTGGATTAATCCCAAACTCACGTCAGACAAAACCAAACTGGCTGCGCTGAAGGCAGCTGGTACTCCAGCGCCTGCCTCCGTCAGGCTGTGCAGCCGTCAGGATGCCCAGGGTGCTCTCCTGGGGTTGTAGGAAAATCAACGAGGTTTAGAAGGTCGTGTACTCACCAGGCACAGCACTTGGCACTGCTTTTTGCTTGGGAGCTTTAGCTGCCTTTACAGTGGTTTCCCTAGAACACAAAACCCCAGTTATTGTCTTTTTTTCAGCTCCTAATGCACTGAAGATAAAAGAGCTATTAATTCCTGTACAGCATTAACGCTAGAAACACGACTGATTTCCAGGGATTACGTGGAGAAAGACTCACTTTAGAGCAGTTCTGGGCTTGGGAGGTTTTTCCTTCAAGCTTATAACCGACTCGGCCTCGCTTTCGCTGCTGCCCTGCGATTCAGGCTCCTCATCTGAGCCGGAGGGACTTGCATCCGAATCCACAACGATCATGTCCTTGACTTTGGCTGATGAAACGACACAGGTATGTTATTTACACGCTTGATACACGCGGCAACACGCAGCCCAGTGTAATTTTCAATGTTTTAGCCGCAGTTCTCAAAAACCCAGCAAAGATCTGAACAAAAACAAGCAGACAGTGAGACTGGCAGCGAGAGGGCTCCACATCGCAAGCGTGCTCTGTGCTCACTTACCCCACAACACACTGGATTCACCCAGGCAGTTGTGTAATTAACAATCAACAGCCTTATTTCCTTAGTTACCCATTTCAGCTTTTCCTCAGAAAGAATGGCAAGAATCTGCTCCAATGGTTGAAACGTTTAGATGTCATAAGGAATGAAAGCAATAAGCCTCTTCCAAATTATTTCTGGCTGAGCTCTCAGGCTCTGGGAGCTCTCTGAAGAGACTCTTCACTTTTCTCCCCCACAGACTGTCCCTTCTCCTGCCCTTCTGTCACTCACCTGCTGCTTGGCGAACCACCCTCTCTCTTCGAGGAGGGGTCTCAAAATCAGACTCCAAATCAGACTCTGAGTCAGACCAAGGGTTTCGTTTCTTCGCTTTCTTTACTGGCTTAAACGGTAGAGTGGCCTGTCTCTTGGCACCTGGAAAATATTGGGAGGCAGGATGAACCCACACACTTCCAGGCGCACTTCGGGCTCAGCAGTTCAAACTCAGCTTAGAAACGTATCACTAAATTCAGAGGATTCTGGCTTAAATGTCAAAGAGAAATATCCCCTTTGACTGTTACCCAGGACGCCTTTCTCTTTCATCTGGTCTTTCTCCAAAAACACTCATCCTAGGTGTTAACTCACCACCTTCAGCAAGAGGTCAGATCACCAAATTTACAGCCCCTCCCCCCTCACTTTTCCATCGATGGAACAACACAGGAAAGCATTTACCTGGTGCAAGATTTGACTTCTGCACTAATCTCTGCCTAAGGTCTGTAGGCTCTTTGTTTCTTGACGTGTTTTCTTCTTGAGCCTCATCCATTTCGTTTTTTTCACTCTGAAGACAACAAGCAGATATCCAAAAGGTCAGCTCGCACCACCGGGAGAAGCAGGCGGAGTAAATGTAAGGAGCTGTTTATTTTAGGTGTATGAAAGCTGGCGATACCAGAAATCTGAGTTTGTGAACAGTGTGTAAAATTGATTGCAGACACGATCTGTTCCCAGATCAGGTGACTTGCAACGCAGAAATCCACCATGAACAAAAACAGGAACTTTGTCCCCGTTCTGTGCTGGTGGTATGGCTGCTGCAGGGTGTGTGGAGGATGCAGAACTGAACAGGGTGGGTTCTCAAAACAACAGCAGCAAGTTATTTGGAAAAAAACCTGTTAGGGGGAAACCACCTGTAGGAAAGGAGCAACGTATGTCTGGCTCACAGGTCAAAAGAGGTGAGGGCATGTTTTGATTTCTAACGTTTGCGAGTGGCTGAAAGGCGTAATTTCAACAAGCTCTATAAAAAGAGTTAAATCCTCTTTATCTGCTTCATATCAAGAACAATCATAGCATTAAGTGTCTGAAAGCATTGCTGGGAATGCAAAGGCTGTTCTAGAGACGTGAATTTCCTTGCTCTGCTCCCTGCCTGACAGAGGATTTATGAAATCCCCTCGACACCTAGAACAACCTTAGTTTTATCTATAGCCTTTTCATTTCTAAGCAACCAACCCTCCTCTCACACTGTGATAAGTGCTCTTGCCAAAAGCTTTCCCCTTAAGCCACATTATAGTGAACCTCTTCTTTACACTGAGAAACACCCATTTCCAGTGTCCCCATGTCCTAAGATTCTGCTCCTCTCCCTGAACACCTGATGCACTGGGACTAGAGTGCAGCTGACTTGCATTTCTTTGGGACTGTGTTGAAAAGGACGTAAAGAAAGATTAAGAGTTGGCAATGTTCTTTTTTCTTTTACCTTTACTTTCTTTTTAGTTCTCTTCTCTGCCTCTGCCTTCATCTCTGCAGTTATCCGAGGGACAACTCTTACACCATGAGGTGATGGCAAGACTTCTGGCAGCTGTGCCTTCCCTTTTGCTTTCCCTCCTTTCACTTTTAAAGGTTTACCGACACGTCCTGCCGTCACGTCCTGCTTTTCATAGGCTTCCACAATCTGCAAAGGTGAGCAGAAGACAAAATAACCATCAGAACACAAAAGAAACCACGTGCTGCTGGAAAACTACCCCACCACCATCACAGCCCTTGTGGCAAAGTCCTCTATACTTGCTGATAGATTTCCTACCACCGGTTTAAATGAAGCTTCCCCCTCTGCTACGGATTTGCACATTTTCAAGCAATGATTTGAGCCAGAGCTATAGCTTGGTTACTTGGGGAAGAAGAGTAGACACGGGCAGTGACAATGTGTGATGGTGCACAGACATCTGTCCACACTCTGGGGCCTCTTCAGTTATGTCCAGCTCCTCTCTCAACCTTTTCAGTGTCCCAAAAGCTTTTTCATCTACATCTCAGACTGTATCCTATTACTGGTTTTGTCTCAAGCCCTCTTAAAATCCCTCTTCACTACTCAAGACTGGTAATGGACCACCTTCCAATGGCCACCACCTTGGTGTCCTGACTCCCTGGCCCAAAGCACTACTGCTCCTATCTAAGCTAGGAAGGTGAAGAAAACTTTCATTCCCCTCCTAGGCAAGACATAGGAGTTATCCTTTTTAGTTTCCTTGTTATGACATAAAAGTCAATAAAGACGTGGTGAAGACTGCAAGGCAGTCACAGTCATCTGCACTGAACATCAACGTACATCAAGCTGTTCAATAAAGGCAGCAAGGTCTTCCTTCCACAGATCAACGGCACTCCTGCCCTTCAGAGTTTCCAGCTCCTTTTCCTAAAGGGAATCACAGTTGGTAATGATTAGCTTTGCATTNAGCTTCCCCCTCTGCTACGGATTTGCACATTTTCAAGCAATGATTTGAGCCAGAGCTATAGCTTGGTTACTTGGGGAAGAAGAGTAGACACGGGCAGTGACAATGTGTGATGGTGCACAGACATCTGTCCACACTCTGGGGCCTCTTCAGTTATGTCCAGCTCCTCTCTCAACCTTTTCAGTGTCCCAAAAGCTTTTTCATCTACATCTCAGACTGTATCCTATTACTGGTTTTGTCTCAAGCCCTCTTAAAATCCCTCTTCACTACTCAAGACTGGTAATGGACCACCTTCCAATGGCCACCACCTTGGTGTCCTGACTCCCTGGCCCAAAGCACTACTGCTCCTATCTAAGCTAGGAAGGTGAAGAAAACTTTCATTCCCCTCCTAGGCAAGACATAGGAGTTATCCTTTTTAGTTTCCTTGTTATGACATAAAAGTCAATAAAGACGTGGTGAAGACTGCAAGGCAGTCACAGTCATCTGCACTGAACATCAACGTACATCAAGCTGTTCAATAAAGGCAGCAAGGTCTTCCTTCCACAGATCAACGGCACTCCTGCCCTTCAGAGTTTCCAGCTCCTTTTCCTAAAGGGAATCACAGTTGGTAATGATTAGCTTTGCATTTTATTCCAACATTAAAAAAAAAAAGACTATTACATAACAACGTCTTTCTAAGAAGGAAAACCATACTTTGTTATTTCTTTGCTTGCAGAGCTCATCTTTCTTCTCTTTAGTCAGATACCAAAGGGGCATATTCAGCAGATAGTTGAAGTCTGGTCCAGTAGATGCAGCTGGTTCTTTGTCACTCTCCTCGTCCTCCTCTTCCTCCTCTCGTTCCTGATTGTGAATTGAGAACAAACTTTGTCATCAAATCTACTGACATGCAAGAGTAGGGCTATTGATCAAATTTGGACTGCATCACAGGTGCTTCACGTGCTGGTGGCGTCCCTAGGCTCTTCTAGAGCCATTCAGAAATGGGTGAAGTTATGCTTCCTGAAGCCTCAGCTGCTATCACACAGAGGAATCAATCCATCTGCAAAAACAATTCTCCAGATCTCTTTTGCTTTTCTCTACTCAGCCCCTCTGTCTTGACAGTTCAGATTGTCTCCTCAGGCTAGTTAAAAAGGGTCGTCATCCTCCACAACTGTGTCTGATGGGCAGAGGGAAGCCCTTAAGCAAGGGTAGAAATTGCTGTGGCCTGGGGACTTGACCTGACAGGCTCACACCTGAATGACTGAGGCTTAGTGCCTTCTGAACAGGAAGTTGAATTTTTACTTGTCTCATGTTCCTCATCAGAGACATCACAAACACACTCAAGCTCCTGAATCCTACAAGCTGAAAAGCAACTTGAGCTTCTTCATATGGATTACGAAGCTTTGGAAACCGGGGCCGGTTTGGACTTACTTAGAGGGAGCGTTACCTTGTTCTGTGATTCCTTCCAAGCCTTCACTGGATCAGATTCGTACCCTCTCTGGATGAGAAGTTGAATCAACTCTTTCTTGGGTTTGTTTTCTGGAAGGACACATTTCAGGATTGCCAGTTAGTGACCATTGCCAGTCATTGTTAGGAAAGACAGATGAGCTTTCAATTTTGGATCCCATGGTTCCAGCAGCTTAGCGTCCTATCAGGCTCTGAAACAGCCTTTCAGACACCTAAAAAGCTCCTACTTGGCCGATTTGTCAGGTCAGCATTGCTCCTATACCTGTCATGAACACCTGCCAGGGTACTGTAAGTGATTTTCTTCACTTCCACGTCTGCATTTCTTTTGCCTTAAGCAGGTTTTGAACTTGGGGTGGCGGGGGGGGAAAAGTGTGATGGTATCGAAAAGGTTCCACAATAATAGGCAAGTGGAGGGGAAAAAACCCAAACCCTGACAGCACCCTGAGGCTTTGGTACAGCCTGCACCTCATCAGACATCACCTGGGAAACTTAAGCTGTAAGTGCCCCAATGAATGGAAATGCTTCAGCTGGAATTTGCTGCTTTTTAAGGTGTCAGAAGGAATCAGCCGTGAGACACCAACACAAATTAAAGCAGCTCCATCGGCCTTGGAATGACTTATTACAAAACCTGAAGAAAATGCATTTCAAGGGAATTACTTCTCTTCCCGAGTCAAGTTAAACAGACACAGGCTGTTGGGATGATTGGGCTTGCCTTCCGACACAAACCACAAAGCATCTTATGACACTTTGTCTAGCTGCATCCTCCACAAACGGAAGGGAAACACAGACTGCCTTTGAGACAGAGGTGGAAAAGTTGATTGAAAAATTTGAATGCCGGGAACAAAGTTCTGTTTCTTTTTTTCTAGCTCGTGATTCTCAGATACTGCTAGCTTGAAAGTTCTTGTGAGTTACAAACTTCAACCCACCAAGGAACATGGAGTGTTTCTGTAGAGGTTCACAAACGTAACACAGAGAGGTAGGAGTTCTTAAGCAGACATTTCCACAGAAAACGGTTATCCCTTTCTAACCCCACCAGTACTTAAATACTGAGTCAAAAATAGACAGGAGTTATTGCTACACTATTAAAATTCTACTCTCAAAATAGTGTCAAATACACAGTGGGAAAGCTGTGTGAGTATCCTGTTTTAATTAACCTGTGCATAATTTAGACTGGATATTAGGAAGAACTGTTTTCCCTGAGAGGGGTGTCAGCCCCTGTGCCAGGCTGCCCAGGGATGTGGGAGAGTCCCCATCCCTGGAGGGATCCCAAAGCTGTGGAGCTGAGATGCTGAGGGCCATGAGTGGACTGGGCAGTGTGAAGACAGGGCTTGGACTCCAGGAGCTTAAAGGGCTTTTCCAGCTGAAACAGTTCTATAATGCTCTGTAGACTAAGGATACCCTGTGAAGTATTTTCCTCTTGCACATGACTGGAACAGAAAGATAAGCTCTGGTGTAGTTTGTTATGAGCCAGTCCGGGGCTGAGAGGGTGCTGACAGAACTCAAGGGAGCGCCTAGTTCTTCTCCCAGTTTTGTAAACCAAGACTAATACGTACCAATCACGATTTTGCCATCTATTTTCTCCAGGATGAAGCGAGCCTGGTTGCTCAGCTTTCCAGACTCAGCTGACAGCATCCCAATAAGCCATTCCTTTCTCAGATTGTAGTACTGGAGCCTGAGCTCAAAGAACTCTTTAAGGATATCCTGGGGGGTGTCGAACTTCTTCAGGAATCCCACATGGTCAAAAAGAACCTAAGATCAAAGAACACAGGGGTTAGGATGATAAAACTGATTTCCAAGCCCACTTAAAATTACCTGTAAGACAGGTGTGACAGTCCAACTGAAATGAACCAACAAGATATAAAACTTTAGTGGCATTTTATAAACTGCTTCTGTTTACCAGCACAGCATCAGTGACTATGACTATGTTAGGATTTCAGAGTTCCTGAAAACACATCATAAGGGTTAAAGTTCTTTGAATCTTCTCTGTAGGTTAAACATCTTGCATGGAGCTCCAAGCATGTCTCTGTAAACTCTGTGATTTCAGATCACTTTCTGACTCCTTCAGGCAAATCCATCCTAGCCTGGGCCCATGCCCAAGGCAGTCTCTTGACCTTTTGAAGACACATTTAGAAAGCTGATTTAAAACTACCAAGAGCAGAAAAAGCAAAGTGAATAGGTTATGCAAAGAGAGCATTTCTGTTACAGGCAGCAGCTGCAGGTGTGCACACAGTCTTTCAGTTAAGCCAAGAACCAAGCAAAATGTGTCACGTACCATTGAGTTGCATGTTAAATTTGTTTGGAGTTTGAAGACTTTATGCAGCCCCGCTGATTCAACTTCAGCTAGTTTTCCCTCAGCCATCTTCACTATAAACCTCACTGTTGTGTCTGTGTGATATTCTTTATAGTCTGTGATTAGTGGGGGTGCCTTCTCAGTCCCGTTTAACATTGGCTCCAGCACTTGCTCTTTGTAAGTCTGAGGAAAGAATCAAAGCCAGACTCACGTTTTCCATGCAGGTGAAATCTCCAAAAACACACCAATCACTTTTTACTTTACATGGGCAAATTCACTGGGTATTACCTGTGTCCACGTTTTGACAGGCAGCTCAGTGATCTCAATGGTTGTAGAATCAAGGATAGACACTTCACCACTTATCACATACTGATTAGTTCCCAGCTCATCTATTGTGCCTTTGAAATTCTTGTAACTGGGCAGCTGAGCAGAAAAGAAAGAACACAGGGTTCAGTTTTGTCTTGGTGCTTCTATTTTTCAGCACTTGCACAAAATGCACTAATAAGTGCTGAAAAAAACAAAGAAGCACGACAATGATTTACAAATATGTTACTTACCATTGGCAGTGGCTCTTGTCCATCCATCAGACGTCGGATATTGTTCACAACTTCCCTGATATCAAAGTTGGGGATCTTGCAGGACCACCCAGTACCAATGCCCTCTGCCCCATTTATCAGCACCATCGGAATGATGGGAATATACCATTCTGGCTCCACACGCTGGTTGTCGTCATACAGGAACTTGAGGACATTGTCATCCACAGCTGGGAACAGCAGCCGTGCCAGGGGACTAGAATGGAGAAGGGGATTTAAGCCCAAATTCTTGTTCCAGAGCAGTGACCATCATGCCAAAAGAATTCCCCCGGAACAGAAATGAAACACCCCAATCAGATTGATTCCTGGTCATACAGCCTGAGTATTGGCACTAGAAAATCAGGTTCCTGGAGCAACACTCAAACCAGAGGTGCATTTCTTCAGCCATCTCACCTGTCTCTCCAAGTTCCACTGGCTATAAGACCCTAAGTTCATATTTAAATATGTAAATTAGACTTTTAATGTCTGAGGAGCTTTAGTTATCTGTAAACTTTGCTTTAGTATAACCACAGAGACTCTGGGTTAATAGATTTGGCCAACGTGAATGACTACTGGGCCACAGCACTGCACTTTCAGGTACCTGAAAGTCTTTCTCCCAACTCCTTTTTTTTAATATCCTACCCAAATTTCTCCCCTTGTTTTCACTCTCATTTCCATATTCTCTGCTATGCTTTTCTGTTCTCTGAGATGACAACTAAGTTTATGTATCCGAATCTAGGACGCAAATCTCACTTCAACTGCTGCTACTCTGAGGGTGCAAGTAGTCCAAGGTTTTAAAGAGAAAAAAATCATTTTTTCATTTCAAATGCTGTCAAATCCAGTCCCGTAACACGCTAAGAATGTTTCAGACAGTAAGAAATGTTTAATGCTGACCTGAGCATTGTAAAGATGTATCGAGGGCTGGCAGAGTCTTTTCCTCCGTGCAGCCTTGTGCCAAACTGCCCAATAGGCTGTAGTAAGTTGAGGTTGTTACTGCCTACAAAGTTCTGGGCTAAGTTAACAATAGTCATCATCAGTGATGCCTGCAATAAAGAGAAGTTTGATGCTGAAAATGCAGAATCCTTCATCAAATAGACAAAGTTAAAAGAATAGAACCGACAGAGAGGATAAACTAAGCTAATAAAATGCTGGAGGAAATGCTCACCTTTTGAAAGAGGACCACCCCAGGGCCACCTAGCCTGGGTGACTAGATAGATTCTGGTGACCCACCATATATTGCTATTTACCTGGTTCTTGAAACCTCCAAAGAGAAATTCTACCAGTCTCCCAAGAAAAGCTTGTTCTAGTGCTTAAGTTCCTCTTACAGAGGTAGAAAGGCCATCAACATCTGTCTAAATCTATCATAAATAAAGTGGGGTTTTCTTGTTCTACTTTGTGAATTAAACGTACTCCCATAAAGTCTAGGGAGGACAGACAGATCGATTACCTCCAGATTAAATTAATTTTGAGCTATTAATAGCAGATACACAGCCATTTGGCTTTGACTTTCGTTCTCAAAACATCTGATCCTGCTCCATAGGCAGGTTATGCCAACGGAAGGGCTTCTTTTGCTTTTCATTTAAAAAGTATTTTGCACACCCAGGCCAGGTTCTTACCTCACCGTGATGGTATGAGGACATCTCAGCTACAGAACCAGCCAGCTGAGCAACCTTCACCTCCCGCTTATCATTTCGTTTGAAACATGTGAAAAGAACTTTTCTTTGACCTGGCTTCAAACCTGTATAAGAAAAGACCTTGTGATTAGAACATACAATGTGTGTTCCACTTCCCTTCTGCTTTGTAGGGACTAAGAACCACTTACACACCGAAAGATTCTACACCAGGATAGTAAGGAACTTATAACAATAAATGTACTACAAAATATCCAAATATTAACAACTTGGCCATCAGAAAGCAGACTTCAGAACAGAAGCCCTGAAAACCCAGCAGGTTCCCTACTTCAGATGACATGACATCCAAACACCCATTTATTGAGTCTGGGGAACTCACTAATGTGGAACTGCTGTCTTGAAATAACTTACCATCAACCAGTGAGGGGATTGATCTTTCGTTATCCGAGTTTGAGAACAACACTAACTCCTTGTTGATGAAGTCGTTGTATGTCAGGTAATTAGTATTTTTCCCATATAGGTATTCCTAAGAAAAACAAAACCCGTTTAATTGTAACCACCTGTTTCTTAGCTCATACTTGGCCAGTTTCACTAAAATGGAAGCTTCACGTAGGACCAATTAAACACAGCTCATGTGCTTAGCACAAAGAAGTGAAATGTGGCTTACTCTGATGCAGTCCCATTTCTTGAGACATAAGGTCTTTTATACAGTGCTGTTTGAGTTAATAATTTCTGTATTCATAAAGCTAGTAGACAGAAGAGTTAAAAATGAAATCATCTGTTGGGGTAATTGAGGAGGAGGCCACACTCAGGAGAGAAGCTGCTCCACAAGACCTTGAAACATTTTAACTGTCCTTCCTGTAACAGAGTAACCAACTTGCTGACTCTGAGCTGTGTGTGGCTCTGGGGTGCCAGACTGATGCTAAGACTAGCCTCAGGGAAAAAGAGGAAACCAGTTTCCGCCGTGTACATAAACCTTTTACCTCTGGCTGACCATGCATCTTCCGTTGTCTTCGATCCTGCATGAAATTAGCCAGCCACTCCTTTCGCTCCTCTACCTTCTTCTTGCTAAAGGCCTGTATATTGCAGAACAAAAAGCAACATCAGTTCTAAGACCTTCTGTGGTGCACCCCATGGAACCATCTGAGACGGAAAAAAAGCATACAGGAAGAGTTCACCCAGGAGAATAACATGCTAAATGGGCTGCCTCCATAGCCCAAGAAAAGGTTTCTGTACTTGAGTGTACTAAGAGTGTATCAGCCTTCAGCAGTGAGGTTTAAATGTATGGATTTTGAACACAATAATGGAAAACTAAAGTGGCTTTGGAGGGAGAAATTAGTATTTTGGGGAAAACCTTGGGTTTTTTTTGTATTGGCTAACAACTCAGAACATTTAAGAGTCAAAGGCTATTGAAAGTAAAAGAAGTAACGACTGTTTTAGTCCACTAGTGAGACACTTTGCAAGAAGAAAATCTGGGGGAGAAAGGGAAAGTGTGACTTGCAGAAAGCTGCAGCACAAGTTGCAGAAAAATATTAAAGGAGTATTTACTATTGTGTTTGAAAATGTCAATTGCTTTGTAGTGATTAGTTTGTTCTGAGCTATATCCCAGAAACTATCATTAAAACGGTACTCTTGGCCTGAGGTCTGTAGACAGAACTGCTTCTGATGGTTAGACTAAAGCCGTAGCCTTGGTAACAAAGAGATTGTCTCAAGTCCAAAGGCTTCTAAGAGCATTTTTAAGAGAAAATACCAAGAGCAGAATACCAAAGGTAGAAAAATCAGCAATTAAATCAAGGGTTAGTTACCAGGGTGATCGCAGCATCATCTGCAGGCCCAGAATATTTGAAGCCAATTCGATGTTTAGCCATATCTGCAAAGTATTCTTTAGCCTCCTTCGATGTGCTGGTACCCAAACCTGTAGAGACAGTACTAGTCAAACTTAGTCATTTCTTGCCTTAACTGAGTGGCAGTTCAAAGAAATATTTTCCTATGCCTAGTTTCTGCAACACAGTACACGAATGTGCAGCATGGAGGCAACTTACTGAAAACTGATGTTCCTTTAAAATGAGACGTAAGGTATAAAAGCCAAAAGAATTAGGGATAAAAGTGAGCAGCTGCGTGTTGTTCTTTTGGATTTTGCCTGTAACTCCTGTAGATATCTGAAATGATTAACTGCCAGCTGGAAATGATTCCTCATCATCCAGCCATTGTTCTGTAGTTGGCAACTTTCTTACTGATGTTAAGCAATTCTGGAGTAAGTACTTAGCTTACAGCGCTAACGGCAGACAAGGACTGTACTATGCAAACAGCACCTAAAGCTGAGCATTGTTGCCTAATAAGGGCTGAAAGAATGGTTACCTACAATATTGTAGTTCCTCTTTGAGAGATTTTGTTGAGATTTATTCCAGTTAAGTGGTTATTGTTTCCTTACTTTTACATTTTATGGCACACGCACTAGTAATCGGAATGTCTGAGGAGGGAAAGAGACTTGGAGGACACCCTGGCCAAAATCTTTCTGCAAAGGCAGGGCTAAATGAACCAAACTTAATCACGAACACTCTTTAATTGGCTCATTTAATTTCACCAGATTCACCTTTATAGTACTTGATTTTCCATGTGTTGTAGTTCTGTGTACCGTTTTTCCATTCTTCAAATTCAGGAATACTGTAGAATGCAATCTCTTCTTTGTTTTTGGAGACCTACAATGAACAAATATTTTGACTGTGGTATGAGAGAAAGATTTGGATCCTTACACAATCACCTTACCATCTACCCAACTCTCACCTTGATGATGGGAGTAATAAATTCCTCCAAAAAGTTGTGTCTTAGAAGAGATGGCCAGTTGTGATGGATGAAGTTAATCAGCAAACCTTTGATATGTGATCCATCTTGATCCTGATTTCAAAAGAAGGAGGAAAAAAATGACATATTTTATCCAGGATGTGATGGAGCTGACAATTGTTATCTTAATAGCAAATTATTCCATAATTTCAGCTATCTGACCCTATTAACTTTCACTTTTAAGAAGGTGACCATGCATTGGTTAACTACTAGAAATTAAGAGAAACAGAAAAGGCACATTCTTGGTGAGAAAGGGTACCAAACACTGGTCAACGACCTAGAATCAGCAGACTGGAATCAGCAGTGGTGATACCACTGCCTTCTCTATCTGTTTTGGTTTGTGGCTGAAAAGATGTTATGACTCACTAAAATACAGAATGATAAAAAGAAACAAATACAGAGGTACAACAGAGGCAGTGGGAGAAAGGTAGTAGTTTCTTCTTTCCTCTATACTCAAGTGCTGGTTATTTTTCTCTCACAGTTTTCCATTTTAGTGAACCTAACCTGATCTGTCATGATCATAATCTTTCCATAGCGAAGGCTTTTTAGAGATTCCTGATCTTCATAGTTCTTCTTATACTGTAAACCCACAATCTTGATGATGTTGTTGATTTCAGCGTTTTCCATGATCTGGAAAAGACCAGAGGGACAAAAAACTTGCCTTTCAGGCTTAAAATCTTGCTCAAAGGAAGAGTCTAAAATGTTGACTCCGATTTCTCTTGTTAGTGGATTTATTTTTGTTCTGAAGTAATTCTAGATCACCCCAAACATTTTCTAGCCCACAACCCAAGCATGATTTCTTCAGATAAAACACTGAATCGACATTCGAACTTAACCATGAAGACTAGACTCATGTTTAAGATCCTGCTCCTATGAGTTACAGTGTTTAGTTGGCCTGACTCAGTTAAAAAAGTGCATGACACACAGCACTGCACCTTCTTACACACAGATTATAACAATTGCCCAACTAACCTGCTTGTGAGAAGCTTCCCTGACGTTGAGGATTTTCCCACGGAGTGGAAATACTCCATATTTGTCTCTACCAACCACTCCCAGGCCAGAGACAGCCAGTGTTTTGGCTGAGTCTCCCTCAGTCAGGATAAGTGTACAATCTAAAGAATTCTTGCTTCCTAAAAAGAAAACAAAATCAAGTCAATTTTCTAATTAAGAAGTGAAATCAAAGCCTGCCTACAAATGGAGCAGGAATAAATGTAACAGATATTAAATCACAGAATCTCAAGGGCTGGGAGGGAAAGATTATCCAGTCCAACCCCCGTGCCAGAGTAGGACCACCTAGATTAAGTCACACAGGAACTCATCCAGGTGTATTTGGAATGCCTCCAGAGAAGGAGACTACACACCCCATCTGGGCAGCCTGTTCCTGTGCTCCCTCATCTGAACTCTGAGGAAATGTTTCCTTTTCTTTCTTTGGAACCTCTTATGTTCCAGCTTGTACTCATTGCCCCTTGTCCTATCATTGGCCATCACCGAGAACAGCCTGGAAGTAAATGGGACTGTAAAGAGGGGATATGCTATAGTTGCAGGTCTTCTCATTTTTCCTTGGGAAACAATAATTTCGTTTGTCTAATGCAAGAGCTGCTTTAACTAGTTTTGAGTGGATTCATTGCAAAGGATGTAAAGCACTTACCAGCATCATTGGCATCATCCAGCTTAGGAATACCCTTAATCTTGGTGTGTTTCACAGCTGAGCATTTCTTATTCAGTTGGCTTTGAGCTTTGAATTTCACCCAGTTTAGGATACTTTCAACAATGCCACAACTAACTGCCTGCAAAACGAAAATAAACCCAGAACTGTTGTGGGAAAAGACTTAACAATGGCAGAATTTAAAGTCACGTTTCCTTTAGGTCATGGCATTACTTCCAAAGTATCTTATTTGCCAGTTGAAACACGATGCAGTTTTCCTTGATTGTCTCTGTATATCAATACTTACACCCTTAATAAATTTTTCACTCAGTTTACAGGTTGAGCCAAAGCTCTTTGCTTGCAGAGTCATGTTCTCTTTAGTCTGAGAGTCAAAAGTTGGGTTTTCAATCAAGGCATTCACGAAAATCCACATGTGGTTCTTCACCTACAGTTAAACACAACAAGCATCCCAGGTCACACGAGGCTCATCCTCAGAATGAGCATTTGCCTGTCAGAATCACCCCATGAACCAAAAGTCAGTTATCACTGTATGGTTTGGGATTTTCCCAGATGTCCTCAAAGAATTTAGGATAGTTAATGAGCATCCACGAGCTCTTATGTGCTTTGGGATGCATAAATAGGTATTATCTAACAGATGAGTTTTAGCACATTTACGCTGATTTAGGGTGTTCTGATTACATAATGCATCAGTCAAACAATGAGGAGACTGTTAGTTGGCTTAAAATGGACAATATGCTTATATATATATATATAAAATGCTATTTTATATATACTGCTACCTTATATATGTAATTTCCATGTTACAATGGAAACGTGTATTATTATCACACCAATGCATTCAGCTCTAGTTACGATTTGCAGTAACGGTAGAGTTGTGTTTCCCCACTGGGGAAATTCTGCCATCGTACCTGGAAAGGCTTCACTCCAACTCCATTTTTGTTCTTCTTTTTCACAATATCAATGAATTTAGTCACAAGCTGATCAGTTACGTAATCAACGTGCCTGCCACCCTACAGGAAAATGGGACCAAAGATCTAGTGGTGAGCCCAGCATGCCTATTTGAAACTTCAAGCATAATCTTTGCCACATTAAGCAGCTGTTTAACACACATGCATTTGCAAATAGGGAAGGATGTTAATGGAGAATATGGCATCAAGGTGACTACACAGTTACCTTTGTGGTGGCAATGCTGTTGACAAAGCTAACTTGCTGGAAGCCTTTTTCACTTAAAGTCAAACACACTTCCCACCGAGAATTTACTTCCTCATGGATAACCTTAAGTGCATTACCAGTTTCATCTACTTTGTCCTTCAGATAAAGATCCACATAACTACGGAATCCTTTCACCTGCATGCAGAGAAGAGCAGACAACTTGCTTAGAACAGTTTCTATAAATATTTAACGCATATCCTCCTGAAAAGTGGGTAGAGAAATCACTCATGAAAATTCTCCCTTTAAGATGTGTGAGGACAGAGGTTGCTTCAATGAAACCTCACTATTTAAATGCAATGAGAAACGCAGATATGACTGTTGATTTTAAGCGCTCACTTACAGGCAGCCTCTGTCCATTCAGGAAAACTTTGACATCCTTTGTGGATCCAGCAATATCATACGCTCTCCGACACATTAGGGCTACGATGTCTTTATCGAGGATTGTCATTTTGAATTTGGACAGATCAGGCTGGAAGGTGACACAGGTGAAGTCTTCGCCATCATAATATTTCAGTTTCATCTCACCAGCCTTTCCCATGTTGTCTGTCCAAGTCTGAGAAAAGAAGGTCTTGTGAGTTGCAAAGTCTAATACACTTGAGCAACCATGACTTTTGGAACAAAAACTTAAAGGAGTCTTATTTGAAAATCTCAGGCCTAACCTTACTGAAGTGAGAAGTGTTCATACCTGCATGAATAACTTCTTGTATTCACGACATGCAGTTTCCACAGTAAATTTTTTGCTAAATATATTACACAGTTTGGCTCCGTAACCATTTCGCCCACCTGGAATTAAAAGGAAAGCAGACCTGTGTTATTAGCTTTGTTCAAAACCACCTAAAAGAATTCCAGACCAAACGCAGTTCAAGCCACTTCAGCGCAAAGTACAACCACCGAGAAGCAACAATATCCTGCCAGCTAAGCGTGTGACTGCAAACCTGTATTTAATTGGGATTCACGTTCAAAGAGAATTTTTCCTCTTCTCCATGTTTGTGCCACTATTGGTCTAAAATAACAACACAGAGACTTCTCCCAGATGGACTCAGAAAGCTGGTTCCATGTTGCATCAAGGACCCCTTTCCCTTCCCTTTTTAGTTCAGTTCACACATTTAAAACTGCTCAGAAGTATTAGCACGTATTTGAGACTTTCCTACCTGTCACTTTCTTTTCATCATCGTCGTAGTTGCTGGATGTTAGTAGCTGCCCAAAGATAAGAGCCGGCACATAGACCTTCTCCACTTTGTGCTCAACAACTGGAATACCTTTCCCATTGTTCCACACACTGATTGTGTTGTTCTCTCTAGGAGGAAAAAACCCAAACAAAATCCAAGTGTGTTTTGAAGGCTGCAAATGACTGAGTTATGAGACAAGTCTTGTATATAAAAGCTCTGGGGAAAGGCCACCATTTCACCAGAAGGAGACCTCTGCCCAGATCTCTGCTCAGCAAGAGCAGAAGCAGCCAGCAGAGGGAGGGCAAGTCAACAGCAAACTCCTCAGACGTGCAGATCCCGTCTATGAAACGGATCTCCACACATAAAAACCCTCTGTCTGCAACCAGTGGTGGAATGAAAAAGGTTGATAGGAAGAAAAGAATGGCCACAATGGAAAAAAAAAAAGAAAACAAACAGACAAACGACAACAAAAAAAAAGAAGAGTAGTTTCAAAACGCTGAGAGACCAAGGGATTCAGCAAAGAAAAAGGTTTTTTTTGGCACTGGTGAGTTATACTGGTGAACTTGGACTGTCTGTGTTGCAGAGCTCTCCAATACTGCACCAGCTTAGCAAGAGCTAAGGATCAGAAATGAAATAAACCAGAACTTACACGTCAATTCCAACTCTAATGCACGACATGTTCTTATCCCTCTGCTTGTTGTCTGCTGCGTTGACTGGAAGGGAAAGAGTACTGTGGTCACAACTCTCAAGACCGAGCTGTTCATTGGCAAGTATTTGCAGTGGGGTGAACATAAAAAGTTGCTAAATCACCTTGGCGTGCAAATTTTTTGTAAGTTACAAAGAGGAGTAACACAGAATGGAGAATATGGGTCTGAATTGAATTGTTTTTGTTTTTTTTTTTAACAGAGTGCAGCATCAAATTATATGATAGGCGTTACTTGGTCGAAGTACACTTGATAAGTTCCTGCATCTACTTCCAGTTTCCTTAGACACTGACCACCCACGAAGAGCTCATCAGTCATCGGCTCAACAAGCCGCCTGCCTTACCTAGAATCTCGTCAAAGATTTTGTATAAGCCTGGCACGTAGGTCACATCTCTGCAGTTAAGTCCCACGTCCTCATCGAAAACCCACATTTGCTGAAAAGAAGGCGAAAAAAAAACCCCACGTCAAACCCCCGGCACACTTTCCCACGCCATCGTTTTGTAAAAGCAGACGCCTTGTGCTTTATAAACGGATATCAAAGGACCACCCCCCCCTCCCCTTGACCTGCAGCGAGGAGTTCAGGAGGCTGAGCCCAGCCGTTGCCACCCCCACTCCCAGCTCCACACCTGAGTCACCATCTCCACGGAGCCGATGTAAGTGTCCGGCCGGAGCAAGATGTGCTCCAGCTGCGTCTTCTTCTGGTAGATGTGCTCCACCGACAGCGCTTTCTTCGCACCTCCGCCTTTGTGCAGACGAGGGTTCTCGTCCGCGGGCTGCTCGGGGGTGTGGGGGAGGGG
>WBNH01004786.1:0-44564 GCA_013401255.1 Urocolius indicus | reverse complement strand
ATTTCCCTTCCCTGTCCCCCCCCATCCCCGTCGCTGTCCCCTGACGACCCCTCCTCACCGCCCCGCTGCTCCTCTGCACCCTCTTCCCCGTTACACCCCAGCACCTCAGCCCCCTGGCCCTTCTTCCCCTCCAGCCCCTTCTCCTTGCCATCGACCCCTCGTGCTCCCCTGCAGACCTTCTCCTCTCCCCCCCGTGCTGGTGAGTCTCTGTGGGTCCGTGGGTGTGTGTACAGGGGGTGTCAGTGTGCCCCCCCCCCCCCCGAGGTTTTGCCCGTGTCCTTTGGGATGATGCAGACCCTGTGCTGCAGTGCTGCTGGCCGTAGGAGAACGGCCCCGAGGAAGAACGGTGGCATGAAAGGGCTTGTGCAGGCTGGGGGAGACTGACAGGGCCTGGGGAGGAGCGGAGGGTTTGGATGGAGAGCAGATGACTCGGCTGGGAAATCAGGAGGAGTGAGGTAAAGGCTGGAGGCTGAGGCAAGGAGAGCTACAGAGGCTGGAGGAGGATTTTGGTTGGGGTCCTGGGAGGTGAGGAGGCTGGAGCTCTTGAGCTGCACGTGCTCAGGCTCGCAGGGAGGCACGTCACGGCGTTGGGTTGTTTTGGTTGGACTAGTCAAAGCTCTGGAGTGGCAACCAGCTGCTGGAAAAAAGGGCAGGTTGAAAGTGCTGAGCGAGAGCCTGGAGCTTGGTGAGGCTCAGGGGCTGCCTGGAAGGGATGCCACTGAAATATTTAACAAGGAAGAGTAGCAGAAAGGCTCGAGGGAGCATCCAGGGAATCTCACAGTGTGGGTTTTGTTCTCATTTGTTCAGTTCTGACCATAGTAACCGTTCAAGGAGAGGCAACACCACTTCAGCATATCCCCTTCACAGACGTGGGTGGAGGGAACATCAGAGGGAGAGAGGTATAAAGAGGGAAGAGAGAGCAAAGGGAATGGGTTTTCTACAAGATTTCTTTTAGAGGACAAGGTCCCCAGTGACCAGATGAGATGAAGCGCAGAGGAGTCTGTTGCTAAATCATTGATCAGAGCCTGTAAGGTCAGCAGGGAGTAAATCCATACTGAGTCTAGAAAAGCAAATAGGATGGTTTGGGTGGGATGTGGTGTTGAACAGGGAGTGTGTGGTGGTGTTATGGCTGAGGGGTGACAGGTACGTGCAGGAGGGCAGGTAGCAGCTGCCTTGGTTTGTGCCCCACTGCTTCAGCTTGCTCAGAGGGAAGCATTCCTCTTCTGGGGCACTTTGCAGTATGGTGGGGGGTAGGAAGGGCCCTGCAGAGCTCATCCAGCCCAAGCCCCTGCTCAAGCAGCTTCCCCTGGCTCAGGGGGCACAGGAACGTGTCCAGGTGGGGTTGGAAACCTCCTGAGAAGGAGCCTCCACACCCTCCCTGGGCAGCCTGGATCAGGGCTCCCTCAGCTCAGCACCAGCGGAGCTTCTCCTCCTGTTCCAGTGTTGCTCCCTGCCTGTGCCTGTTGCCCCTTGTCCTGTCTCTGGACACTGCAGGTAAACCCTGTCCACATCCTCTCAACACCCACCCTGCAGGTGTTTGTCAGCATTGCTGAGGCCCCCCCTCAGTAAACAAGGTTAGGAGCTGGGGTGAAATTCCTCAAGGGCCAAAGCTAAGGCATGGAGTAGCAGTGGCAGGTGATTTAGGTTCTGTTTTGATGTAGAAAATGAAATGAGACCCCTTGGTCAGCTCACTGCTGGCTCTTCCCCCTCCCTCCACATGGCTCTGTGCTGCGAGGGAGCCCGAGGGCAGCCGTGCAACGTGCTTGTGCATGGAGATGCAACTCTGTGATTCATGGTTTAATTTGGAGTGACTGTTGAGGCAGATCCTGGCATGGCAGAGGGAGAGGTTTCCAACAGCCTTTTCATTTTATCTACTGCTCTAGTGCCAGGCTGCTTACCCATATGGCTTGACTCTCTCACACCTCAGGTGGCAAAAGCATTGGCTGTTCTCACTAGATAAACCGTGGCATCCTCTGCTGCCAAAGCCCCCACCCCACAGTGGATGTGGAGTCCTTTAAGTTTGCATCTCAGATGTCTGCACTAGCACTGAGAAATGCTGCTAACTCCTAGGCAGGCAACTAGTTTAGGAAGAACACTTTCCCTGAGAGGGGTGTCAGCCCCTGTGCCAGGCTGCCCAGGGAGCTGGGGCAGTGCCCAGCCCTGGAGGGATCCCAAAGCTGTGGGGCTGAGGTGCTGAGGGCCGGGGGTTAGCGGTGGGTGAGGAGAGGGCTGGGATTCCAGCAGCTTAAAGGCCTTTTCCAACCAGATTCTACAGCTGACTGCTGTGTTTACTTGCTGGTGAGGCTGCTGCTCCACTGACCCTTAAGGACCTTCCACTGACTGGAGGGATCTCCACATTCCTAAGCAGCAGATGCTCCTGATTCCTCCTGCCCTCAGCTCCCTGCAGCCATTCAGTGGTACTGTTGTGTTTGATGTGCACTACAGCTCTGACAAACCCCACTCCTGTGTAGGAACCCAAAGCCAAGAAGGAAGGATATCTCTTCTTTTTGTTCCTTGTTGTTTTAGCTGTAGGCTGTGCATTTTATCAGCAGTTCAGGGGGGGTCTGTGCAGAACTGTCTGTATTCACAGAAATGCAGGGAGTTAATTTGAAGGGAGTTAATTGGGGCTTGGACTAGATGATCTCTAAAGGGCCTTCCCAACCCTTAGCATTCTGTGATTCTGTGAAGTTAAAGATGTACCTGCCTTCCTTGTGATGTTTTGAGGGAACTTCACTCAGAACCCCTCACACTTCCCAATCTTCTCTGTGCTTTTCAAACTTGTTTGTGTTCTCCTCGTCAGGTGGAAGATGGGACCATTTCCCTTGTGTTTTAGGTGACTCTGACACCTGGTTACCATGAAGTCCTGAAGGACACAGAGGGACAGTAGTGACAGTTTCATCTCACTCCTCCAAGAAAACAATCATCCAACGATTGCCTAATGGTAAGAGAGCTGCTCTTCTTAATTAACCTCCTATCCTACAGTGACCATTAATCCAGAAACACGTTGAAGAGCTTGAGGATACAGGCTGGAAGTGCTTTGTGTTTGGAGAGGATGAGGGGGAGCTGCTTTGAAAGGATGATTGTCCTCTTGGTTTATGTCCTCTCCCCAGGGATTACCTCTCATGCTGACGTCATGGGGAGCTGCTGCAGTTGTCTGTGCAGAGACAGCATCCCAGACAACCATCCCAACAAATTTAAGGTAAGGATTGAACCTTCCTTCCCATCGAGAATCTGTGACAGCACTGACTGCTGGTAAAGCCTGGTGTGAGTGAATAGAGCCTGGTGTGAGTGAATAGAGCCTGGTGTGAGTGAATAGAGCCTGGTGTGAGTGAAAAAAAACCTCTTCTCTTGCAGAGGAGTCTTTTTGCTTGGTAAGATTTTCAGATACATTACTGGTTTAGTTTGTTTGTGGGGGTTTTTTTCCCTTTCCTTAAGCAACCTCTGGTGCAAATGTGCTTGTATTTGCAGTGGAAATTGCCTCTGCACTGAGATTCAGCCTGAGAGAGGAAATGGGGAACAGGAGAGAAACCTTTTATTGCTCAGGGCTGTGTTCCAGTGTCTGTGCTGAGACACATCAGCTGAACTGCCAAGCACACAGTCTCCAGGGCTGCCAGCTTGGTGCCTTCTGCCAGCAGTGAATTCATGCTCTCAGCTGAGAGAAAGGCAGCTCAGGAGGTGCAGGGGAATCCGTGGGAATGGCAGCTCCTTCGTGGGTGGGCTGCTTTGGGCTGGGTTTGTAACACCAATAGTGACATGAGCTCTGTGGCCCCTGCAGGTAACGAATGTGGATGATGAAGGTAACGAGCTGGGAGCTGGGATCATGGAGCTGACACAGACAGAGCTCATCTTGCACACTCACAAGAGAGATGCTGTCAGGTGGCCCTACCTGTGCCTGCGCCGCTACGGCTACGACTCCAACCTCTTCTCCTTCGAGAGCGGTCGGCGCTGCCAGACAGGGCAGGGTGAGTGGGGAAGTTCCTGGAGGGAGGAACTGCTGAGGTTTTTGTTCCCAGGCATCTGGAGTGAGCTGATGCCTGTGTCTTCCTAAATCATAGAATGGTGGGGGCTAGAAGGGCTCTGCAGAGCTCATCCAGACCCAGCCCCTGCTCAAGCAGCTGCCCCTGGCTCAGGGGGCACAGGAACGTGTCCAGGTGGGGTTGGAAATCTCCTGAGAAGGAGCCTCCACACCCTCCCTGGGCAGCCTGGGCCAGGGCTCCCTCCCCTCAGCACCGAAGGACTTGCTCCTTGTGTTCCAGTGGAACTTTTTGTGTTCCAACTTCTTTCCATCAGCCCTTGTCCTGTCACTGGATCCAACAGAAAAAAGTGGCCCCATCTTCCTGACACCCACCCTTTAGGTACTTGTAAGTGTTGATGAGGTCTCCCCTCAGCCTTCTCCAGACTAAACAGTCCCAGGTTCTGCAGCCTTTCCCCAGAAGAGGAAAGGCTCTCTTTTTTTTCCCCTCAAATCTCTGCATCTAATCAATCAACAGGTTCCTCTGCAGCTTTTTATTCCCCCAGCGTCCCAGAGCATGCATGCATGTTGTTATTACTCCTCCTTAGCACACTGATGAGAGCAACATTGTGGCTCAGGACTCAGGCATAAATCTAATGCTCTCATTTGGCCAGTGCAGCTCTGTGCATCATGAGGTAATTGGTGAAGCAGACTTGAGGCTCAGACAGGACGTGTGTCATGGCAGGGAGGATGGCAGTTCCACCGTGGCACTGAGCAGCACCTGCCTGTGGCAGGAGAGCTTGCTGGGCTCCTGTCCTCAGGACCTAAAAAGTGCTTTTTGCAAGCCTGAAGCTTTGTTTAAGCATTTTTTCATCGTGGGGAATGAAGCGAAAGGGCACAACCTGCTCATTTTGTACAGTCCCTCTTCTGGTTTGCTGGTTGCACAAAGCTGCCGGTCGGTAGCAGCAGCGTTTGAGCACACACAGCCTGTTTCCCTCAGTGCATTCTCTCTGCCTTGCTTAGTGCTGCTTCTGCTTCATGCTTCTCATTTGGTGTCTGGCAGCACTCTGTAACGTAGAGGCAAAGGAGTCCTGTGTTTTACTGCTTTTATGCACAGGGATGCTGTGCACAGAGAAGGGAAGTGAGTCACCCAGGAGCACATGCCAAGTCATCAGCAGCCCTGGGAATAGGCTCCAGTTTTACAATGGTGCCTGTTAGTTCCTTTCCCAGTCTGTCTCTTTTTGCTTTTAAAGAGCTGAACGTTTTTCTTGGCATCTGCATCCCCAGAGGATGGGGGGAATAAAGACAGAAGTTTGTTTCCTCGTTCTATTAATGTGATTGTAAACTCCTTCTTCTCCAGAAGGACTCTGTTGAGTGTCTGTGGAAAGCACTGCACAGACCTGTGGTGCCTCATGCTCCTTGTTAATATTGATGCACGTGGGGTTTTCCTCTCCTGGAGTCACATGCTTCAGTGCTTGCCTTTGGTTTCTGGTTTGCCTTTTGCAGGATGCAGATGGGGGATTCAGATTCTGCCCTCTGTGTGTGTGTTGGTTTTGTTTAGGCCCTGTGATAAAACAGAGCCCTTTGCTCTTCATGTGTTACAAGGTTGAGAGCAGACACCTACTAACTCATCAGCCTGGGGCAGAAATGGGAGGGATGGTGTTGTGTTTTCATGAGGTTTCTCCCTTCCTTGTAGGATTTTACTCTGCTCAGTTCCTTTTATTTGGATGCCTCCTTCCTGATGCTGCTCCCCACCTTATTTAAGGCTCATATAGGTGTTTTGGGGGAGCTAGAACTGAAAACCCCATGTTCTTTGGGGTAGCAGCCCTGGCAACTGGCAGTTGCCATGCCAGCTCTCGTTGCTATGGCTTGTGTGTGTGTGCCAGCCTGGGATTGGTTAAGCTCTGCACACAGTGGCTCTGCTCTGAGCTCTTTAATTCCACACATCTTTGAAATACCATGTTCTGGTCCCTCCCTCACGTGCACACTCCACAGGGCCCAGCTCAGCTTCGAGTAGTCAGTGGACAGATGTTCCCCTGGCAGTGAGAACTGCTCTGGGTGCCAAGTGAGTTCAAACAGAGAAGGTGAGCCTGTCCCTTTCTGCTGGTGTGGGACTGATGGTTGTAAGATAACTTGGGGTGCTGTTTGTTTGGTGTAGTAGTTTGGTCAGGTGGCAGCCAGGGGATTGTATTTCTGTTGATGCCCATCACCCACCCAATGTTGGTTGTTTTCCTGTTGCTTGCAGGGGTTGATTGAAATCCCAATTGCCTGTTCATTCAGAGCCAGGAACCTTATACTCCTGTTAAAATGGGATCACATTCTTGCTTTTCTCACTCCCCCCAACCTTTGTCACTCTGCAGGGATTTTTGCCTTCAAGTGTTCCAGAGCAGAGGAGATCTTTAATCTGCTTCAGGACCTGATGCAGTGTAACAGCATCAACGTAGTGGAGGAGCCTGTTGTCATCACCAGGAACAGCCACCCCACGGAGCAGGAGCTCTCCCGGACCCCCCAGACACCCAACAGTAAGGCTCCTTCCTTCAGTGGCTGGGGAGAAGTGAGAGGAACAACACAACATCTGCAACTGTCACCCACTGCAGCCTGTGGATTTCTCCCATGCCTTGCTGCTGGCCTCAGGCAGCAGGATTATTTTAAGGCCCCATTTGCCTGGGACTTGGTGTTTTGTTTCCAAGGAAACAGCAACTCGAAGCCTTTCAGGTAGTCAATGGAATGGTCACCCTGCTGTTGGCTTTCATCTGGATTGCTGCCAAGTGACCTGTTTTTTTAAGTAACACCTACAAGGGTCAGGTGGTTCCTAGAGGAGAACACATCTGGAAGAACTGGGAATTGCTGGGTTTGTCTCCATTCGGGTCCTGCATCATGGGGATCTTCCCCAGCCAGGCTGATTCTGACTTAAAGGGTTCAATGAAGAGATCAACTCCCTGTGCAAATGAACTCTGGTGTACACCAAACCAATGTTCTCATGCTTCTTTGTCTTCATTCTCTCCCAGGTCTGGGTTACACTGTCCCAGGATTTCCCAATGGATTTCCCAGCTTCCCCACAGACACCCTGTCGTACCCCTCAGCCCGTCACCCCTCCTCCAGCAGCCTGAGGCATTCCTCCGTGGGGGAGGACTCTACTCATGCCCTCCTTGGGCCTGATGAGCAGGTAAACCTGGATGTCCTGTGTTCTGCAGCTTGTTTTGCTAACAGTCCAGTGCAATTCTGGGGTTCTTTGACACCAGTAAAGCTCAGGACATCCTCATACCTTGTCATCTTTTGGTTTTTTTTCTTTCTCTTCTGCTTCATTTTGCTCTTGGAGGCTTTGTGCTCTCTGACACTTCACTGGAACAGACACTCTCTCAAGGCTGCCTGAGCTTCCTTAACCCATGATCTATGTGGCCATTATTTAACAGCAGCACTGTGAGCCCAAGTCCTACTGCCCTACCTGTCAGCTCTCAGTGCCACCCCTAACGTGATGTGCAGATGCACAGCCCAGTTCAGACTCCTCTTGGTTTTGATGTTCAGCTCTTTGTTCTCTGTTTTAGAATTCAAGCTTTTCCCTACACAACCCATCTTGTCTCAAGCTTAAGTAGGTGTGAGTGCTGCAGTGTCACCAGTGTAAGCCACTCAAAGAAATGCTCTGTGTGAAGTAGCTGATGTGTGTTTTCTGCTGTTGGATTCTTTTTGTCTCTCCTTCATCCCACAAATCCAGAAAACATAGAATCTCAGAATGGTTTGGGATGGAAGGGGCTTGAAAGCTCATCTCCTTCCAACACCCTCCACTACACCAGATCTCTCCAAGCCCTATCCAACCTACCCTTTGCCATTTCTTTCATCTCCTCCTGTCCCATCCATCACACACTCACAGGTTGCCTCTTCCTGCTGCTTTCTCAGCTGCCGACGGCTCTTTGCTCTCGTCTCTTCTCCTTTCACTGTCCCTCTGCTTCTCTCCTTGCAGTCCCACACCTACGTCAACACGGCCAATGGTGATCAGGAGCTGAGGGGCCGACACTGTATGCACTCCTTGCCTGAAGTCCACCCTCCTTTCCCCTCTAGGAACCACAGCTGCTCCCTGGAAGAACGCAACCCCCAGGTCTTTCTGCAGCCGGGGGAGGTTAAATTCGTCTTGGGTCCAACCTCACACTACAGATGCGTGTGTGGGCACCGCCGGGAGTGCAGGACGCCCTTCTGCCCCCCCAACAACAACAACAACGAGTGTGAGGAGGAGTGTCCTTCCCCTCAGTGTGTCTATGAGAATGTTAATGGCTTGTTGCCCCCCAGCACTTCGTCTCTCTGCCGAGGAGGCCACTTGAAACCCCCCCGGGAGGAGCCTGGCTGTCCCCAGCGCCGAACGGCTTTGCTGCACTATGAGAACTTGCCGGCGCTGCCGCCGGTGTGGGAGTGTCACCCGCTCTGTCAGGGCCAGGGGGACGATGTGGGTACCCAGGGGGACCTGCTGACACCTTCCCCCAACAGCTGCTCCGAGGCTGGTGAAGAGGATCCCCTGCAGAACTACATGAACTCGGAGAGCGTGGTGCTGCACGGGGCCCGCGGCCAGCGGCGCGGCACCTTCCTGCCCAAACCTCGCCGTGCCCGCCTGCCCAACGTCTTCAGCTTCGACTTCCCCAGGCCCTGCCCTGACCAACCAAGGCAGCTCAACTACATCCAGGTGGAGCTTGAGGCTGAACCACGGAAGGGACCTCCCAACCCCCCTCTCCCCTGTGTCCCCCCTGGGCTCGCCGCCCCCGTCGCCCGCCGGACCGACTCCTACGCGGTCATTGACCTCAAAAAGACAGCGGCCATGTCCAGTTTGCAAAGGGCCCTGCCCAGGGACGATGGGACCTCAAGGAAAACTCGACATAACAGCACTGACCTGCCCCTGTGAGGGGAAATGCCAAGTGCCAGCACTGTGTTGTGGCTTCGGTCCCTGCCTGTCGCCCGCCGTGACTTTGGTTCACCATTGCCTTCTGCTTCCCCGTCTGCCCCATGACCTGCTGTCATGGGATGGCTCCTACAGCTGCTGTTAAGGCTAGTCTGTCAGTCTGTCTGTCTGTCTATCTTCCTCTCTCCCTGTAGTTTGTTTTTAAAGCCTCGTTGGGATACTTGTTGCTGTTGTGGTGAGGGGTGGAGGTGCCACCGATTACCAGCACTGTGTGGCTGCAGCCTCGAAGGGCATTAGCTCTGCTGACAGCCAGGCTGCAGCTCCCATGTCAGCATGAGCTCTGAGCCAGGCTGCAGCTCCCATGCTCCTGTGTCAGCATTGGCTCTGCTGACAGCCTGGCTGCAGCTCCCATGTCAGCATGAGCTCTGCTGACAGCCTGGCTGCAGCTCCCATGCTCCTGTGTCAGCATGAGCTCTGCTGACAGCCAGGCTGCAGCTCCCATGCTCCCATGTCAGCATTAGCTCTGCTGACAGCCAGGCTGCAGCTCCCATGCTCCTGTGTCAGCATGAGCTCTGCTGACAGCCAGGCTGCAGCTCCCATGCTCCTGTGTCAGCATGAGCTCTGCTGACAGCCAGACTGCAGCTCCCATGTCAGGATCAGCTTTGCTGACAGCCTGGCTGCAGAGACAGGGCAGGGCCATGGTGGGGATGTGTTTCCAGGAGCCAGGTGCTTTAGGAGCTCCAGTGCATGGATTTCATTTCCAGACAAGCTCTGCAGCTGGCTTTTGCTTTGGGGTCTGGCTGCTCCCTGGTGCTGTGGGAGCTCTTTCCCCCCCTCTCAACTCCTTCCTTTCTCCCCTGCCCTGCACTGTGACTTTATTTTCTTGAAGCTCCTGGAAGCTTTTCCCATTTCTGTCCCTTTTCTCAGATTTCATTTTCAACTGGGCAACTCTAGAACTGAAGAGAGGAGGCCAGCCATGGGCACAGCCACTGTGATCACACAAACCCTGCTTTCAGAGGAGGGTGAGACCGCAAGCACCAGAGAGACGTTTGAGCTGTCGAGGTATAGGAAAGCTTCCAATTGTGCCATGCCTTGCTTTGCTTTCTCAGAGTTCTTTTAGGTGCCTGTTGAGAAGTGGTGGCCATTTATTTATTTGTTTACTTATTTATGTATGAAATGCTTCTTTTGCATCCCAGTGGGAATTGCCAAAGCTGGTGCCAACACGAAACGTGGCCTCGCCGGGACTGGCTCTTCTCTCTGGGCCACAACCCTCAGAAGGGGTTGATGGCTTTGCTGAGCTGCATTTGAGAGAGGGAGGGAAAAGAACAGCTGTGAATCAAAAATGTTTTTTAACTGGGACTGACTGGCACAGAGAAGGTGGGAAATGGGAGGAGAGACGTGGGAGTGCAGGCAGAGCTGCCAGGCAGCTTGGAGTGGTATCAAAGTCGTTGCCTACGCCCACGTGCCCGTCTGAGTCCATGAGAAAGATGTGATTGGTGTTTTGAGTGAATGTGCAGTTTGTTTCCTGCAACTTCAGGCTTGGAAGGGCTAAATTTTGGCTCTCTGGTAAATTTGTGGCCTTTGATGTGGATTTTTTTTTCTCTTGATCCTAGGGCTGAGCTGAGCTGTCAGACCTCAGTGTGGAGTCTTGTGCAGGGTCTCTGCTCCTCTCCTACTGCAGGATGTTCCCCTTCCCCTCTCTGTGTGGTGACAGGCTGCAGGTGAACCCTTCCTTGGGTTCCAATTTGCCTTTATAAGATGTTTTGGTTGAGACAGAAGTGCTCTGGGTTACTCTGGAGTCCCACCCTTCTGCTACCTGTACTCATTTTCCTCCCTGACACCAGAGTTGAGAGCCAAGTGTCTCCCACTGCCAAACCTCCTTGTGTCCTTGTCCCTGATGTGTTCTGTTCCCTGATGTGTTCTGTTATGGTCAGTGAGTCTCAGGTGCAAGAGCTCAGAGCCTGATCACTCAGCCACAACCTGCTTCTGAGGCCCAGAAACCTGATTTCCAGCTCTTTTGAAGCTGAGCCTTTTTGGATTTGGTGCTGTGATGTATTGAACCAAGACCCTTTGGGGAGCAAGGACATGTGCCATGCAGCTCAGGAAAGGTGACAGGATCAGGAGTGCCATGGCTGTGTTGGCAGGACATGGATTCCTTGGTTTGCTGTTGCACTGTAAGTTCAAAATGCATAAAATCACTGTGGGTTTTATTTGTTTGAGGGGGCTTTGTTTTTTTTTTGGATGTCCTTGTCTTCCATTCTTTTCCTCACCCCAACCCTTGTGTGACCTGGGACTGAAAGGAAACCCAAGTGATATATTTTTATATGTGCACCAAATGACTTTAGTTGAAGGGAAGGGAAAAGAAAAGACAAAGAATATATCCCCCTAAACCTAGCTTTCATTTAGGGAAGTGAGAGAAGAAATTATACATCTATTTAAAAGTTAACCATGTTAAGCTTTAAATAAATCATTTACATACAAGATTTGGTGTCACCCCCTGGGACAGCAGCAGCAGCAGCTCCCACGTGGCAGCACAGGGCAATGCTTTGTATGAACCTGCCCTGCCACTGCCTGAGCTGAGAAATGCAAAACACTTATTTGCCTGTTCCCTGAGAAAGGGGAGAAAAGGATGAACTGGTTCTCATTTACCTGCAGGAAAAGGTGAGGGCCCTTTCAACCCTGTGTGGGAGGCCTGCAGGCTGTTAAATGCCAGGGAAGGTGCTATTGGGTTGAAGCTTGTGTGTTAGGAGAAGGCAGGTGAGGCCTGGGGCTGCTGCTGGGATGTTCCCTGGGGCCACCAGCCTGGCTGTGTGGCTCTGGGAGGGGGTGGGGGCTGGTGTGAGGGTCTGTAGGTACTGTGAGCACCAGGGATCAGGGAGGGCACACACCCTGTGCTGGTGGTTCCCCATGAGCCCTGGCTGCAGATTCATTCAGGCAACTCTAAATCAGCTTTTCTTTAGGAGAGCTGGCTTTGACCTTTTGCACTCCTGATTGCCACATCATCCTGATAAACTGGATTGTCCCACATCTGCCTCCCTTTCCTCTTGGGTGAATCTGATACTCCCAAAGACATTGGATGTGTCTCAGTGCAGTGACACGTGTGATCAGAGTGACAAGGAGACTGCTGTGCAATGCTGTGTGCTCACATAGCAGAACCATGGAATCCCAGCGTGGTGGGGGCTGGAAGGGCCCTGCAGAGCTCATCCAGCCCCAGCCCCTGCTACAGCAGGTTCCCCTGGCTCAGGGGGCACAGGAACGTGTCCAGGTGGCGTTGGAAACCTCCTGAGCAGGAGCCTCCACAGAACTGGCCCCAGGACTCCAGATGAGGCCTCAGCAGCTCTGGCAGAGCAGAGGGGCAGCAGAAGCTCCCTGGCCCTGCTGCCCACACTCTCTTGCTGCCCCCAGGCTGCCATTGGCCTTGCCCACGAGGCCACGTTGCTGCTCATGGTCAGTTGATGATCCCCCAGCACTGCCAGGTCTCTCTCCACTAAGCTGTTCCCTGACAGTATCCCCTGTCTCACTTACAGCAGAGAGTGCTGCACCCATTCAAAGAAAGAGAATAATTTCCTTCACCTTAAAGCTGAGGAAACAAGGGGCTGCTGCTGTCTGCAGCTGCTGCTTTTGCCACACAGGGATGTGATGTAGTCTCAGCTTCATCCCGCATCACATCCCACTGTCTCCTCCATGGGATGGGGAGCAGAGCTGCTGCCTCAGCCACTGTGATGAGCTTCAGGAGTGAAAAGCCTGTCCCAGCCCTTTGTTTGCAGAGGGGTTGTTTCTTGTTGAAGCAGTTACAGGAGGATCGGCAGGGAGCCAAGTGACCATTGATGGCTTTCAGGGGGTGTGTGGGCTTCACATCCCAGGGATTGTCTCTCTGCGTTTTGCTTTGCTGGCAAACTTGGCAAGAGCAACATCTGCCCTGAGTAGCCGGGAGCGTTTTAGAACTCGTTCATCACCCATCAGCGGGTTTGGGGAAGGGGAGGGGGAAGCTCAGGGTTGGGGAGGGAAGCTCAGGGTCAGGTTTCTGGGGCACAGGGGGATGTCAGTGGGTCGGATTTCGGTGTCGCAGCTTCCTCTAGTGGCCACGTGTGAAACGGTTTTGGAGTTGAACAGGGCATCAAGCAGAGCCAGAGAATCCCTGGATGGTGAGGGCGGACAGACCCCTGCAGAGCTCATCCTGCCCAAGTGACAGGGGCTCAAAAAGCGGCCGTTGCTGCTAAAGTTGTGCAGTTGGAGCAGCTCTTGTTGGTTCTGGAGGGTCTGGTTGGTCCTTTTCAACCCCTTTGCTGCACAATCTGGTTTTGCAAAGCTCTGACTGGTGCTGTTGAGCCTCATGAAGTGCCCCAGGGCAGGTTTGTGAAGCTCCCACTGGGGACTTCAGCATCTTCACTGCTCTCCTTCCTCTGCCAGTGAGATGGAAGTTCAAGGCATGGCTTGGGAAAGCAGCCACGTGCCATGCAGAGAGAACTTCAGGCTCTCTGACCTTTGTCAGTGGGTTTGGAGTGAATCAATCAGACTGCTTCCTCTGATATTTCTTCCCTGCTGAATGCATCGATACCTTTTACCTTTCCTTTCCCTGTTGGTAGGGACAGAGCTTCTCCCAGCACTCAGTTATCTTTTATCCTGGGGGGAGGAGGAGAGAGTGGGGGCTTTGTGATTTGTTTTGCCTTTTAACCCATTTCATGTGCCTGCTTTTCCCTCAGGGGGGAAGGTGAGAATGTCTGTGAGCTGTAGCTGCCTTACAGGGTGAAGAAGGGGCTGGATTGGGAGGGTTAAAGGATCAATGTTTCTGCAGAGCCACTGCAATGTGTCAGTTAATACCGAAGCATTGTTGTTTGTTGTTACCTCAGCCATGCTGTTCACAGGGAGAAGAACCCAAAGCAGGGTTTGGTGTTCCAGCTGGGTGTTCTCTCAGCCATCTTTCTTTCCTCTGCCCTTTTGTGTGATGCTGCTCAGCCCTCTTGGGTGGTGGTGGTAGCATCGATTAGCAAATGCTTGTTAATGACTCCCATTGCCTAAATCCAGCTTCAGGGAGAGCTGCCATCAGTCCTGCTGGGAAGTTTGACTTTCCCCCAAACTTGGCTTGTCTTGAAATGCCATGAACAGGTAGCAGAACTGGTTTAGATTCCTGTTACTGAACAGGACCAAAGGTGAATGCATTAGTGGAAATCCTGAGAGCTTTGAAGTTGGCAATCACAGGCCAGGGGATGGAAAGGGCTGATTGTAAAGGAGGGATCTCATTTGTTTTCCTTCCATAAGTGAGTGTGATTTTCAGAGTGGAAAGGCCCCAGATGCATCTGTGTTATCTCAAGCTCTCCTCCCGTGTGATTCTCCCTGTTGTTATTTGTACTGATGTCTTTGTTACTGAACATTCCCACTGTGGCAGAAGAATGAAGGTGCTTTGGGGCTGTGGCCAGCAGGGATTTGGTTGCTCTGACCAAAGGGGTTGATTCTGCTGTGTAATTGCTTCTTTGGGTGCTGTCTATGGATCTCTGTTCAAGTCCCTCTCTATATCTCAGTGGGGTGTAACCTTCCAGGTGAAGGACAGCAGCAGTGCTGTGAGCTGAGGAGTGCTCATGCCCTGCATCAATGTGCACTATGAATGTATACAGAATAAATGGACTGTGATGATCAGCTGGTGGTCTTGTCTTTTGTGTGTGTGCTGCAGAGACACAACTGTCAAGTTCCAAAGTGAACTTCTTTAATGTGAAGAGTCAAAGCCAGGCCAACAATCACCAGTTGTCCACATGCAGTTCAAGCTGGGCTTGTTACAACCTTTGTTGTTTTCTAGGTCTCCCCGTCCCTGAAGGAATAATGTCTGTGTCCTTATGTGTTGTACCTGCAGCAGTGGTTGTTGTCTTCCATCTGGCTGATCTCACTGCAACAAGCTTAAAGAAACAAAGGAAAGATAGAAACATGCACACAGACACCTTTCCTTCTCTATTGACTGGTGACCCAGGGGGATGTCTCTGCAGGACAACTCCACTTGCTGCTTGTTGGAGCTGGAAGCTGAACTCAGAAGTGTTTGGATGAGGTTCTCTGGCCTGTGTCATCATGGAATCAGAGAATGGCAGAGGTTGGAAAGGACCTCCAAAGGTATCTAATCCAACCCCCCTGCTAAAGCAGGACCACAGGACGTGAGGCTCTGCAGCCACAGGCACTTTCATGGTGACTCTTTGGGGCAGAGCCATCACTGATAGCTGGTCATGGGGGTGTAGATCAGATTTCCACTGAGATGAGCACCAGAAGGGAATCATGAAGCTGATGTGGAAATGGGTGTGTTGGGAATGTTGGCTGAACACAGCAAGAATGTTGATGATCACTGGGGCACTCTCAGTTGTGCTGTTTCCACCAAGGGCAATCTGAGGAAACAGTTTGGAGTGGTGGGATTTGGGGGCTGGAGGGAATGAGGTTTGTTCATGTCAAACAACGTGGCTTTGCTCTTCTTGGCTGTGCTGATCTGCTCTGGGCACAGGGCCTGCCCAAGGCTTCTCTGCTGTCCCTCTGCAGAGTTGAGTTGGTTGTTTGTCCAAATGCTACAGTGAGAGCTCATCATGCAGTGATGTGCAGGATTTCATTCCTTGGCTTCTCAAATTCCCCTTTAAAACTCTTTCCTGGCAGGAACTGGCCTAAGAGCAGCCCCTTGGGGCTGTTTGTGAGCCCCATGTTTGTCCAACCCAAACACAAGTGTTTCTTTCCTTCAGGGTCATTCCATGACTTTCTAAAAGAAAAGAGATAAGAACTGGAAGGGAAACAGAGGAGATAACACAACTGATGATAAACCTGTGGTGTTATTTCCATCCCATTCCAGGAAAGCACAATGTGAGACAGATCTCATTTCTCTTTCTAGGAAGACTTTGATAACAGCTTGACCAGAGCAGGGCCTTTGCCACTGCTCTTTGAGTTTCCAAGACAGCCTCAGAATCACAGACTCTCAAGGGCTGGAAGGGACCTCCAAAGCTCATCCAGTGCAACCCCCCTGCCAGAGCAGCAGCACCTAGAGCAGGGCACACAGGGACTCATCCGGCTGGGGTTGGGATGGCTCCAGAGGAGACTCCACAACCCCTCTAAGCAGCCTGACTGGGGCAAATTCCTTGTGATGAGTGCATTCCTAAGCTTCAGGTGCCTGTGTAGGTGCTGATGCAGGGAGGTGAGAACTGTTTTGGGGTGTCTAAGGAAGTGGTGTAGCTGAACCTGAGCAAGGATGACTGGGAGAATCTCGTCACAATCTGCCTTGATCCTCAGCCCAGCTTTGGGATGTTAGATGTCAGATGTAGAGCCCAATGTTTTCTTTCAGGAGCCATGGATGGAAGCTGTTCATCTGTGCACCATTATCTCTGTTTTGGAAATAAGATGCCAAGAGCAGCTTGTGCAGCACTGAGTGAGGGATTCAGTGTGTGTGTTTGTGTGTGTGGGTCATAAACACAGCTGCTTCAAACGTCCCCACGCCATGCAGCTCCCACCAACAGCTTCTCTTGGCTGGAGAACCCAAGGAGAGAGCAGTTTTGTGCTCCAGGCAAAGTGTGTATCACTGTTTTAAATGAATCCCATAGAGCCAGACTGTTTTAGTGGTCAAGGAGGGGGGAGAGCATTAACTCAGATGAGATTTGGCTTCTTCAGGGGAAGGTTTTAGCTGATGTGGTGCTTGTGAGTACAATGGGCTGCAATGACAAAGGGGAAACTCCTGACAGCTCCCTGTTGATTATCAAGTTCTGTGCTGCCATTTGTTGAGGTAAACAGTAATAGTTTATGTCTGGGACAGAGGGGCAAGAACTGGGGTGAGAAGTTGTCCTGGAGCTGTGAGCAGGCATTTCTCTGTGGTTTTGCCATGGGTAAAGCAGAGCTTAGAGCAGAGTAGAAAATTCAAGGCTATGCCAATGTCTTTGAAGAGGTTTCTGTCCCCTGAGGGCTCTGGGAGAGGTGTCTGCAGGCAGGAGAGCTCTTTGGTCATGGTGGAGGCTGGATCCCATTTCAGAGACCATTTCTGATCCTGCAAAATGCTCTGTTAAGGGCTACCAGCTTTTGGAAGATGGTGCCCACCTCTGCAGTGCTTCTTGGTTTAACAGAATCTGCTGGCTCATGTTGAAAGTGTTTAAGCCCTCCAGATGGCCAGGATGGCCCCTTCCAATGGCTCATCTCCTTTGCTGGGAAAGCTGGAGGACAGTTGGCCGTGGTCTGCAACAGGGATCTGTACTCTGCTGAGTACAGGAGGCTGCAGGGAGCTGGGGGTCGGGCTCTGCTCCCCAGCCAGGAATGACAGGACCAGAGGCGATGGGCTGCAGCTGCCCCAGGGGAGGGTGAGGTTGGAGCTGAGGCAGAACTGTTTCCCTGAGAGGGGTGTCAGCCCCTATGCCAGGCTGCCCAGGGAGCTGGGGCAGTGCCCAGCCCTGGAGGGATCCCAAAGGCGTGGGGCTGAGGTGCTGAGGGCTGTGGGTCAGTGCTGGGCTGGGCAGGGTGAGGGGAGGGCTGGGACTGCAGCAGCTTCAGGAGCTTTAACAACCCAAATGATTCAGTGATTCTATACTCACCCAGGAGAGATGGGGCTCCCTGGACTGGAGCTGTTTGGTATGTGTTGAGTTATATGCCCAAAGCTCAGCCCTCAGTTGAAGTGCTCCCTCAGAGCACTGGGGGTGTGTTGTTGGCCAAGTCCTGCTCCACACAGGGACTGACCTGTTCTTAGCCACCATCAATCCTTGCTTCCTATTAGAGTAAATCCCCCAGCATACGTGTGCTGCCAAACTTTGGGTCAAGAAGTGCCCAAAGTAGAACATGTTTGTGTGTGCTGTAGAGGGCACCTTACTCCTTTGTGGCCTGGCTGGGGCCCCTTGGGGCTGGCAGATAACACTCGTCCTGTTGACGTGTCGATAACTGCTCTTTGCTTTCAGCCACAATTTGCTTTTTCTCCAATCTTAAGACTCTTTCTATCAACCCTGCTAGCAAACAAGAGAATTGCTTTATTCTAGTCTCAATCTCCAACAAAGGACACACACCCCCCTCCCCACTCCCTGGTGCTCAGGAGGGAACAGGCCCCGTGCAGGAACAAGAGGAGGGATGAGCGCAGCCGTGGAGGGTGGAGAGAGGGATTTCCCTGCTCTGAAGAGCCAGGCTGCCCAGAGCTGGGACACAAAGTGGGCCTCAGGAGGTGTGGGAAGTATTGAAGTCATAACTGAAAGCATCTTGGTCTGTTTGCTGAGAAATACTTGGGTTGTAAATGAAAAGCTTTTCATCCATTTGGGTGTTTGTAGGCAGTTTGGGAAGCGAGTGTCTGTGTGTCTGTGTATGTGTGTGTTAGAAAAGACCTTTCACAGAATCCCAGCATGGTGGGGGCTGGAAGGGCCCTGCAGAGCTCATCCAGCCCCAGCCCCTGCTACAGCAGGTTCCCCTCAATCAGGTCACACAGAAACGTGTCCAGGTGGGGTTGGAAACCTCCTGAGAAGGAGCCTCCACACCCTCCCTGGGCAGCCTGGGCCAGGGCTCCCTCACCTCAGCACCAAAGGACTTTCTCCTCCTGTACCAGTGGAACTGTTTGTGTTCCAGATGATGCCCATCAGCCTTTGTCCTGACACTGGGCATCACAGAAACAAGTGCTGCCCCAACCTCCTGACACCCACCCTTTAGGTACTTGTGAGTATTAATGAGGTTGCCCCCTCAGCCTTCTCCAGGCTGAACAGCCCCAGGTCCCACAACCTTTCCTCCTCATACACTTGTTCCATCCCCTGATCATCTTGCTGGCCCTGCGCTGGCCTCTCTGCAGCAGTTCCATGTCCTTCTGGAGCTGGGGAGCTCAGAACTGGCCCCAGGACTCCAGATGAGGCTGCAGCAGGGCAGAGCAGAGGAGGAGCAGAACCTCCCTTGACCTGCTTGTTATGTCTCCTTCTCTGGAGCCATCCCAAGCCCAGCTGGATGAGTCCCTGTGTGCCCTGCTCTAGGTGCTGCTGCTCTGGCAGGGGGGTTGCACTGGATGAGCTTTGGGGGTCCCTTCCAGCCCTTCAGATTCTGTGACTGCTGCCCACACTCTCTTGCTGCCCCCAGGCTGCCATTGGCTTCTTGCCCACGAGGACACATCGCTGCTCATGTTTAGTTTATTGTCAAGCCAGGCTCCCAGCTCTCTGTTTAAGACCTTGAAGATCTTTGAGGCCAACCAGTCACCTCACACTGCCAAGCCCATTGTTAAACTGTATTCCTCAGTCCATTTCTGTCTCTTTTGAGCACCTCCAGGGCTGGGGCCTCCCCCAGCTCCCTGGGCAGCCAGTTTAACAACCCTCTCAGTGAAAAAGTTCTTCCTAATGCCCCATCTAAACCTTCCTGGCAGGGAAGAAGGGAGGAAAGGAAGGAGAGAAAGAGGGAAAGAGAGAGATAAAGAAGGAAAGAAAGAAATGAAATGTGATTTCTATCCAAAAATAGTGTGGCAGCAGAAGCAGGATTAAGGTGTGTGACAGAAGGAAATGAGCTGTGCCTGGAAGGAGAAGATAGTGAAGCACCAAGAGGCTGGTGAAGAGATGGAGAAGGGCAGAGCAGAAGGCAGAACAGTACTGGAAAGCACCTATGAAGAAACAAGGTAAGAAACCGCACGGGCTGGCCTGGGCTTTTTCATCCTGTGCCTTTGTGTGGGGAAAAGGGTTTGAACAGGTCTGGAGGAACACACCCCACCCCAGCACGGGGCTGTTTGGGTCACTCCTCTCTTTGCTGTGATAAGAGTTGGCCTCTTATCCCATGGCAACTCTTTGATCTTGCAAATCCAAGACCCTGTTGTTCTCACCTGAGCACCTTTGCTAAGGACATGAACTCCTCCAAACCCTTGTGACCTGAAATACAAAGATACCTTTGGAGCCTGAGGTGTGCAGGCTGGTAATGGCAAATGGAATCAGGAGATAAGGGGGCACTGCCTCCCAGTATAAAACTGTGGAGTCTGAGCTGCTCAGTCCAGCTCCTTCCCAGGCTCTGAGGTGTGTGTGTGGACCTGGGGGCAAGTCCTGCACCATGAAGTGGCTCATCCTGGCCCTGATGTGCCTCCAGCTCTCGGAGGGCTTGGTGAGGTAGGTGTCCTGCAGCAGCCACTGTGGCAGAAGGAGTAGGGGAGAAGGTAAATTCCAGAGCTCAGCCACAGCTGTAACCTGGATCCTGTGGCCCTGAGGATGCTGATCAGCGTGACCATGTGTGACTCCAACCTCCTGCATCTCTACACACAGTTGTGGTCCTGCTCCAGGCTGCAGCCCTCCATGCCAGGACAGCCCCTGGAGGTGTGCAAGGCAGCTGAGAGGAAGACTCCCATCACAGCAGGGTTCAAAGGAGCCCAGAGAACCCCCTCAGTTGGAAATGCCCACACCTTCTCATTCATTTTGTTGGGTTTTGCTTTAAACCTGTACAGAATCAAGCTGAATAAAGTCAAGTCTATAAGGGAGAAGATGAGGGAGGCTGGAGTGCTGGATGACTTCTTGAAGAAGATTAAGTATGACCCAGCCATGAAATACCACTTCAGTGGGGATTATGTTGTTAAGGAGCCCATGACCAACCACCTGGATGTGAGTAGCCAAATTCCTCTCTGACTGCTTAGCCCTACCCCGCATTCTCCTTCCATCTCCTATCCAGCTTCCAAAGGGATCTGTTCACCCCTGAGCCCCCAGGACTGAGATGTTCCATTCTTTCAACCCTTTTTTAAAGCTTCTTAGACTTGAGACATCTTTTTCCCCCCAGCCATGAGAAGCAGTGCTTGCAGGCTGTGAGGATGGCACTCAGTCAGGATGTGACATTGCATCTTTCTGGAGAAAAAGCAGAGTGAGAGTTGAGCCTGTTTCTGCCTACTCTGAGCACTAATCTGATGAGGAGGGGCTGAGGGGAATGGGGGTGTTGAGGCTGGAGAAGAGGAGGCTGAGGGCAGCCAGCAGCACTCTCTGACACTCCCTGAAAGGAGGCTGCAGGGAGCTGGGGGTCGGGCTCTGCTCCCCAGCCATGAATGACAGGACCAGAGGCAATGGGCTGCAGCTGCCCCAGGGGAGGTTGAGGTTGGAGCTGAGGCAGAACTGTTTCCCTGAGAGGGGTGTCAGCCCCTGTGCCAGGCTGCCCAGGGAGCTGGGGCAGTGCCCAGCCCTGGAGGGATCCCAAAGGCATGAGGCTGAGGTGCTGAGGGCTGTGGGTCAGTGCTGGGCTGGGCAGGGTGAGAGCAGTGGGGAATTGATCTTAAAAGTCTTTTCCAACCACAGGGATTCTGTGATTCTACACTTGTCCTTTGTTATTTGCAAGACTGGACCTGACCTTCCCCATCACCCTGCAAAGCACTGGGATGCTGGTGCAGGGCTGGGAGGTAAAAGCCTGGCCTGTCCCTGACCTTGTGGCCAACAGAGATCCCTCCATCTCTTGTCTGCAGTCCTCCTACTTTGGTGAGATCAGCATTGGGACTCCTCCTCAAAACTTCTTGGTGCTCTTCGACACAGGCTCCTCCAACCTGTGGGTTCCCTCCACTTACTGCCAGACTCAGGCCTGCTGTGAGTACCATGGGCACCTTGCACCCCTTCCCCTCAGCACAGTGTTGTTCCCCCAGTGTTGGGGGAAATCAGGATTCCACACCAAGAACGATCCAGGCACGTTGCTCTGGGGTCAGCTGGTACCTCCCTCAGGAACACAGAGCCCTCAGCCCTTCTGTGCTTGGTCAAATCACTGTGGCCGCTGGGAGTGTCCCCCAGGAATCTCAGGGGTTGTGTCTGACCTTGGTGCAGGGAAGAGCAAAGCCATGAGACTTTAGGACCAGAGGCAATGGGCTGCAGCTGCCCCAGGGCAGGTTGAGGCTGGAGCTGAGGCAGGACTGTTTCCCTGAGAGGGGTGTCAGCCCCTGTGCCAGGCTGCCCAGGGAGCTGGGGCAGTGCCCAGCCCTGGAGGGATCCCAAAGGCGTGGGGCTGAGGTGCTGAGGGCTGTGGGTCAGTGCTGGGCTGGGCAGGGTGAGGGGAGGGCTGGGACTGCAGCAGCTTCAAGGGCTTCAACAACAAAATGATTCTGTGATTCTATCATGAAGCTGATGCCCTGCTCCCTGGCAGAGCTCATCCCAGGTAGCTCATTGCCACTGGTGGGGATGTAACTGCTGATGTCTTTGCTTACGCTGGGCAGCTGATGTTGTGATGGGTGAGAGGGATTCAGGCAAATCTAGGCTGCAAACCCCTGCCTTAGAGATAACCACAAGGCAGAGGAGCAGCCTCTTCTGCTCTTCATCCCTTGCTCTCTGCCAGGGCAGCTGCTGTCCCAGGCGTTATCCTGGCAGAGGGATCGCTGGTGAAATCCCCCCACAGCCAGCCCAGCAGATGCTCAGGAGCTTTGGTCCATTTCTCTCTCACACAGCCAATCATGCCAACTTCAACCCCAGCCAGTCCTCCACCTTCATCAGCAATGGCCAGTCCTACACCCTCTCCTACGGCAGCGGGGCGCTCACGGTCATCCTGGGCTATGACACGCTGACGGTCAGTGCACCCTGCACCCTCCTGCTCCTCCTGGCTGCTGTGTCCCTGATGGCACCCTCCTGCTCCTCCTGGCTGCTGTGTCTCTGATGGAAAGAGCCTGGAGGGCAGCCTAAGGGCAGATCTCATGTCTCATATAGCCAAGACTTGGGCAAACCACAACCCGAGATGGGTAGGATGGATGTAAAGTGCTTGTTGCAGTTACCCATCTGGGTGCTGCTGGTTTTCCCAGCTGCTTGGTGATGTTTTCACCAGCTGTGACCTTCCAGTGTGCTCTTTGGGCTTTCAGAGCATCAGCCAACGGGTTTGCATAAGCATGTGGGCTGACCTGCTGTGCCCTTCCCCTCCAGATCCAGAGCATCGTGGTGACAAACCAGGAGTTTGGTTTGAGTGAGAGTGAGCCAACGCAGCCTTTCTACTACGCTGGCTTTGATGGGATCATGGGCATGGCTTACCCCTCACTGGCAGTGGGAGGGACACCCACTGCCCTGCAGGGCATGCTGCAGCAGAACCAGCTCTCTGAGCCCATCTTCAGCTTCTACTTCTCTCGGTAAAGACGTTGGCAGGGCCCCTCTGCATGTCCCCTGTGTCCCTCTGCCTGGCCCAAAGCAAGTTGCTCCTACCTTTGTCTCTCGCTCCCCTGTGGTGTATCACACTGATTTAACCAACCCCTGCTGCTGTTAACTCTGTGTTTTTGCAGCCAACCCACCTACAGCTACGGAGGGGAGCTCATCCTGGGAGGGGTTGACACTCAGCTCTTCAGTGGACAGATTACATGGGCACCTGTGACCCAGGAGCTGTACTGGCAGGTGGCAATTGACCAGTGAGTTGTGTTTGTAGTCGCTGGGCACGAGCCACATGGGCAGCTCATGTCATGAGAGTGCTACAGCTGCCCTCCAGGTGAAGCTGCAGCTGGTGTGGGCTCGAGGCAGGGCTTAGGCACTGCACTGCACAGCTTCACGGACTTACCAGAGCCTGCCAAGACAGGCTGAGCTGGCAGTGGGTGCTTGGAGTGACGTCCCTCTCCTTGTCCTGCCAGGTTTGCTATCGGGCAGTCAGTGACTGGCTGGTGCAGCCAGGGCTGCCAGGCCATCGTGGACACGGGCACCTTCCTGCTGACCATGCCCCAGCAGTACATGGATGAATTCCTTCAGGTCCTGGGTGCCCAGCAGACCAGCTATGGTGTAAGTACAGGGGATGCTTTGGAGGGCTGTGCAGAGCAGTGGGGAGGCTTTGCAAGGAGCTAGAAGCCGTGGGCTCAGCCAGGTCCTAAGCAGCTCCTGTGCCATCTAAAGGACATGGTGCTGCAGGCATCTCAGGGAAGGATGAGGCAACGTGGCACTGTCAGAGAGTGAAGTGTATGTTGCCCTCACACGCAGGGTATCTCTCCTCTCACAGTGGGTCCTGATCCAGCCATAACCTCCTCCTCACCCTCTCTCCACAGTATGCGGTTGACTGCAGCCAGGTCCAGAACTTGCCCACTATCACTTTTGTCATCAGTGGAGCTGAGCTGCCACTTGGCCCCTCTGCTTACATCACAAATGTACGTGTCACCCCAGCAGTTTCATCCTTCTGAGTCCTTGAGGGCCAGGAAAGCCCCTGGTGCTCCTTGACAAAGAGCAATGCTCTCCCTACCAGTGTGGGCAGCTCCCAGCTCCTCGCAGCCCAGCGAGCAGGGTCCTGCTACTTGTTCGAGGCTCTCACTCCCTCTTATCCTCCCTTCACAGAGTGATGGCTACTGTACTGTTGGGGTTGAGGCCACTTACCTGCCTTCCCAGAATGGGCAACCCCTCTGGATCCTGGGGGATGTCTTCCTCAAGGAGTATTACACCATCTTTGACATGGCCAACAACCGCATCGGCTTCGCCCCATCAGCGTAGATCAAGATCCAGCCCCTCTCCTGGCCCAAGCACACCTCAGCCAGCACTGCTGGAGCTCAAGGGGCTTCCTGGGACCTTTCTGATGCTTTAGGTGCTATTTGCCTCCCTGTCTCTCCACAGTTTCTGTCCTTACAGTGTCCTGTTACAAATAAACCCGAACATCCCGAATCGTCTCTGACCTTTAGAGTTTGTAGAGTGATGACTGGGCACAGACTGATGGGTTGTGTGTCTCAGACACTCTTTGTCCACTGCCATGAGTGCTGGGATAACAGGATAACATCTCAGGGAGTTTTCTGCAGAGGCAGCATGGAGAAAGCAGTGGGGAAAGCTGTCCCTGAGGCTGCTTCACATCTAAAGCTGATGTCTTTATGTTTCTTGCAAAGGGCTGTGACATGCTCTCAGGTCCTAATAGCTGAGGGTTAGTGGCTGGGCTTGGCAGTGTGAGGTGAGTGGTTGTACTTGATGAGCTTAAAGGTCTTATCCAACCAAAATAATGCCATGATTCTCTGTTCTGTAGTGAATGACTGAGTTAGGAGTGGCTCTGGTGATGAACACAGCAGGCTCCAAGCTGCAGCTCAGCTCACAGCCTGATGGGTGCAGGGATGGGAGCAACCAGCCCTTCCCCATCCCTGCTGCCTGGGGTAGCTCCTGCAGAAGGTGCAGCCCAACTTCTGAACCCTTGGGTGTGATGTCCCACAGCTCAGCCTGTCCCATCTGACAGGCTTGTGTGGCTCAGCTGGGGATTGCAGACTGTGCATTGGAAAGGAGGCAGCTGCTGACCCCCAGATGCCAGGGGCTGCCTTTAGGGCCTGGCTGCACCCCACTGCAGGGAGTTGGCCTTGGCTGGGCACCAGATACCCACCAAAGCCACTCTGTCATTCCTCTTCCTTAACTAGGCAGGGGAGAGAAAATAGAATGAAAGGCTTGTGAGTTGAGATAAGGGCAGGGACATCACTCACCACTCACTGTCACGTGCTCAGCAGACTTGACCTGGGGAAATGAGCTTGATTTATTACCCATGAAATCAGAGCAGGAGAATGAGAAAATAAAAACTAAGCCTTAAACCACCTTCCCCCCCCCCCCCAATCCCTTCTTTCTTTCCAAGCTCAACTTCACCCCCAAACTCTCCACCTTCCCCACTCCAGCAGTGCAGGGGGATGGGGAAGGGAAGGTGAGGTGAGCTCATCAGGGGTTGTCTTAAACACCAACCTCAGCCTCTGGGACAGGATTTGATTCTATGATTCCCCGGGAAGCCAGCTCTGCTCTGTGCCATCAGGCACTGGTGTGTGGCTGGAAAAGCTGTGTGAGTCTCTTAAAGGGGGTGGGATGGTGCTTTTTCCCTCTTCCCACTGCTGCTCACTAAGCCATTCAGGGAGATGCTCACCCAGGCACACATGGAGTTGACCATGGTGGTGGATGTTGCTTTGCTTTGCAGCTTGTGGTGACCTTGGAGTGACTGCAGGGACGCTCTGGCCTGTCTCTTGCTGCTGCTGGTACTTGCAGGGCTGAATTGATCACTCTGATTAAGGGTGGGGACAGTCTCCACCTCCATCCCTCTTGATGGGCATCATGAAGCCTCATCAGAGGTGCCTGGGGGAAGCCACCAACCCTCCTTGCAACTGGGTAAGGTTTAACAAAGTCCTGTGGTTAAGCTAAAAAGGGAATGTGAGACCATATTAGGTTAGCCATGAGATCAAAGCAATTCCTCAATCCCAAAGCAGGGCTACACAGGCAGGTAAACAGCCAGGGCATCAGGAACTGTGGTCTGTGGCTGAAGGGAAGGGGAAACCCCTTGGCCAGGGGAGGCTCGGGTAACACCCCTCTTTCCTGGAATCCAGACTCAGTTCTTAGAAGCTCTTTGTCACTGGAGCTCATTATCAGATGTATTAATAGCTCTGTCACTTCAGCAGAGGAAGGACACAAAACTCCTCAGTGCTTTAGGTCAAAATATTGACACAGGCAGAGCGCAGCGAGGTGGAGGCTGGAGAGGTGTGGAGGGCAGGGAAGGGCTCCTCACCCCTGTGACATGGGGAGATTCCTGAAGCTGAGGCTGCTCTGGCAACTGCACTGTCAGGAAGGCAAATGCTGACCATGTCCCTGCAGGTCTTTGCTCTTCCCTTTGCTCCCTGCAGGATCCATCCAAGCAAAAGCAGATCTGTCAGGATGAGATGAAGGGGGAAAGGCCACTGTGGAGGGGGGGTGGTTCCTGAGCTGCCACAGGCTCCAAGCATGGAGCTGATGACAGCTCAGATGGGAGCAGCAAGGCCTTGCTGGTTTCATCCCCACCTACTGTGGCCAGTTGTGGGCTCCCCAGCTCCAGAGGGACAGGGAACTGCAGCAGAGAGGCCAGTGCAGGGCCAGCAAGATGCTGAGGGGACTGGAGCATCTTCCTGCTGAGGAAAGGCTGTGGGACCTGGGGCTGTTCAGTCTGGAGGAGACTGATGGGGAGATCTTACTAAAATTTACAAATATCTAAAGGGTGGGTGTCAGGAGGTTGGGGCAGCACTTGTTTCTATTGTAGCTGGCAACAGGACAAGGGGTGATGGGATGAAACTGCAACACAAACAGTTCCATTGAAACATAAGGACAAACTGTTTGAGTGTTTCAGTGAGGGAGCCCTGGCCCAGGCTGCCCAGGGAGGGGGTGGAGGCTCCTTCCTTGGAGGGCTTCAAGACCCAACCTGGACACGTTCCTGTGTGACCTGATCTAGGTGGGAGCTGCTTCTGCAGGGAGGTTGGACTGGATGAGCTCTAAAGGCCCCTTCCAACCCCACCATGCTGGGGTTCTGTGATTAGTGGGGACTGAGGAGCCTGCAAGTGCCCTACAGCTGCTCTTGCCCGACCCCAGAAACCCAGCAGCATAAATTTCCATTCCCTAAGGGTGTGGTTTGCCTTTGTTCTCTGGAAAGATCAATCTGGTGCTGAAAACAAGAGAAAAATACTTGAATTTCTTGATAACATTTTGCTTTTTATCAGATGTCACATATTTGGTCTCTGTATCAGGGTTAATGGCCAAGCTGCTGGTGCCTGAGCTGCTGGGTTAAGGAGGCAAAATCAGGGCGGCTGCAGTGATAAACAGACCACAAGTGTTGGCATTGGGTGGATGCAGAGATAGAGCAAAGGGGTGTTTGGAGCAGGGGGCTGGGCATGGTTCTTGGCTATAAACACCCTGCCCAAGCTGGGTGGCACAGGAGCTGCCATGAAGCCACCAGCAGCCAGGGCCATGCAGGGGCTAGTGCTGGTCCTGCTCTGCCTCCAGCTTGGGGAGGGGAGCATGAGGTGAGCCCTGGGCCTGGGATGGGTGTGAGGGGACAGGGTCTGTGGAGCAAGGTTCACCCTCAAAACAGGGGCTGCACACTCAGCATCTACCTGACAGGAGGCTGCAGGGAGCTGGGGGTCGGGCTCTGCTCCCCAGCCATGAATGACAGGACCAGAGGCAATGGGCTGCAGCTGCCCCAGGGGAGGTTGAGGTTGGAGCTGAGGCAGAGCTGTTTCCCTGAGAGGGGTGTCAGCCCCTGTGCCAGGCTGCCCAGGGAGCTGGGGCAGTGCCCAGCCCTGGAGGGATCCCAAAGGCGGGGGGCTGAGGTGCTGAGGGCTGTGGGTCAGTGCTGGGCTGGGCAGGGTGAGAGGAGGGCTGGGACTGCAGCAGCTTCAAGGGCTTCAACAACAAAATGATTCAGTGATCTCACTGCCACCTCTGTCCCAGGATCCCCCTGAGGAAAGGCAAATCCATGCGGGAGCTGATGAGAGAGAAGGGGGTGCCAGAGCGTCTCCTGAAGGACCTCAGAGGGGACCCTGGTAGGAAATACCAGCGCATTAATGCTGTGGCTTTTGAGACACTAACAAACTACATGGATGTAAGTATTACAGCTTGTCCTTCCTCCTCTGAGCCACCTGGCTCCCATTTTTGGGGATGCCCTCCTCCTTTCCTGGCTGCCTGCAGGCAGGGCTCAGCTCCCTCCTCACTCCCAAGTCAAGGGGCTGTGCTGGGCATGGGCAGGACGGACTTCTGCTGCATTTGCAGCCTGGCTCCAGGGGCTGGGTGATGTTGGGAGACAAAGGCAGGAGGCAGCATGACTTATCCTGAATTGATTTCCCTTCTCAGAAAAAGCAGAGTTTGATACTATAGGGCAGATCTACTACTCGTGGCCTTGCTGCTGACTCTGTCATGCCATAGGCAAATCACTGCCCCTTTCTGTGCCACTCCAGATCACTCAAGGACCACGAGCCTACAACTCCTTAGCAGTTTGGGTTTCTTAGCTAGCAGAGAGTAGAGAGCTGAAGGAAGGGCAAGTGTAGAGTCTTACAACTGGGAAAGAAAAATCCTATGTACCAGCACAGGCTGGGGAATGAACTGACAGAGAGGAGTGTAGGGGAAAGGGAGCTGGGGGTGCTGCTGGGCAGCAGGATGAGCCTGAGCCAGCAACGTGCCCTCGTGGCCAAAAAGGCCAATGGCAGCCTGGGGTGGGTGAGAAGGGCTGTGGGCAGGAGGTCAGAGAGGTTCTGCTCCCCCTCTGCTCTGCCCTGCTGAGACCACAGCTGGGATATTGTGCCCAGCTCTGGGCCCCTCAGTGCCAGAAGGACAGGGAGCTGCTGGAGAGAGTTCAGCACAGGGCACAGAGATGATTCAGGGAGTGCAGCATCTGCCTTGTGCTGAAAGGCTGAGGGAGCTGGGGCTCTGGAGCTGGGAGAAGAGGAGCCTGAGGGCTGAGCTCATTCATGGGACAAACCCATCAAGGGTGGGTGTGAGGAGGCTGGAGCCAGGCTGTGCTCAGGGATGGCCAAGGACAGGACAAGGGGCAACGGGCACAAGCTGCAACAGAAGAGGTTCCAGAGAAACAGCAGGAGGAATTTGTTCCCTGTTGAGGTGAGGGAGCACTGGCAGGGGCTGCCCAGAGGGGCTGTGGAGGCTCCTTCTCTGGAGCCATCCCAAGCCCAGCTGGATGAGTCCCTGTGTGCCCTGCTCTAGGTGCTGCTGCTCTGGCAGGGGGGTTGCACTGGATGAGCTTTGCAGGTCCCTTCCAGCCCCTCAGATTCTGTGACTCCGTGAAAACCCTCATTCCAAAACCCAGGCAGAAACAGAAACCCACCCCCCCTCTTCTTCACAGTCCTTCTACTTTGGGGAGATCAGCATTGGGACCCCCCCACAAAACTTCTTGGTGCTCTTTGACACCGGCTCTGCCAACCTGTGGGTGCCCTCCACTTACTGCCAGTCGCCAGCCTGCGGTGAGCAATCCCCCAGAGGACACAGCCCCCAGCCCTCAGAGCTCTCAGTTAAACCAGTGAGAGCTGGTGGGGTTTGGGGTTTGCTGTGTGCTCGGTGACACTGGCAGGGTTGCTTTTGGATGCCCTTTGAAGCCCTTCACCGGGGAGTTCTGCTCACGTGGGGCCAGGGATGCTGAGCAGAGGGAAGGATGTGACCTGGGGCTGTGTTTTTTCTCTCCATGCAGTGAATCATGACACATTCAACAGCAGCCAGTCATCCACCTTCTCGGGCACTGGTGTGATCTACACCCTGAGATACGGCTTCGGTGATGTCTCGGTGACGTTGGGGTACGACACGGTGACAGTAAGTGACTCCTGCTGTGTTGCTGGGTTGTTGCCATCAGGGTAAGGAGTGACTGTGGTGTTGATCAGTCTACTTCAGTTAAAAAACACAGGGAATGTGGCTGAAAGGACTTTCTTATTCTGCACAATTAGTGGCAGTTTGTGGTGTCAGCATCGACTTAATCAGACCTGGATCTGCCAACTCAGCCTGAGCCCTCTGGGCTTCTCACCCCTGCTTTGGGCTAAGGGCTGTTTTTGGCCAAAAGTGTTTGCTTGTTACACTGATGGCTGAGCTGTGTTACTCCAGGACAGAAGAAATGTTCTGTTGTGAGTGTCCCAGGCAGTGAAAAGTGGGATTTTAAACAAATGGAACTGAGGCAAACTGCTCTGGCGGGTCTTTCAATGAAACAAGAAGGGTGATGAGACAAAGACCATAAGCCAGGCTGCTCCTGACTCCATCTCCCACCTGCAGTGGGGAAGAGCTCAGCATCTCTCAGTGCAGATTCACCTTCAGGACCTCCTCATCCATCCCCAGAAACTCCCTGGGAGGATGTTGCTGGCAGGGAGGATGCCCAAAACATTGACACCTCTCAGCATCTCTCCTCTCCCTCTAGATCCAGAACATCATCATCAGGAACCAGGTGTTTGGCCTGAGCCTGGAAGAGCCCAGCAACCCCTTTTTCTACCTGGACTTTGATGGGATTTTGGGCATGTCTTACCCAGGTGTTGGCATCAGTGGTTACAACACACTGATGCAGAACCTGCTGCAGCAGAACCTGCTCAGTGAACCCATCTTCAGCTTCTATTACTCCCGGTGAGACCTCTGGCAGCAGCTCTCTGGTCTCTGGCAGCCTGGATCCATCCTTTTCTTCATTTGCTTCTCCACCCACAAGCTCTCCCCATCCACCTGCATGCTACTCTGCTTTCTCCTCAGCAGCCTGATTGATGTGGGGTTTAATTTTTGTGTCTCTCCAGCAACCCAACATACGATTACGGTGGGGAAGTCATCCTCGGAGGGGCTGAGCCCCAGCTGTACTCTGGGGAGGTTTTATGGGCTCCTGTGATCCAGGAATTGTACTGGAAGATCAGTATTGAGGAGTAAGTGCTGCACCAGGGCTCAAAGTGGCTCTTGGAGGAATGAAAGCCTTTTCTGATGCCTCTTCTGCTACTCTCTCCAGGTTCTCCATCGGGCCATCAGCCACTGGCTGGTGCAGCCAAGGTTGCCATGGCATTGTGGACACTGGGACCTTCCTGCTGACCGTGCCAGGACAATTCCTGTCAGCCTTCCTGCAGGCACTGGGTGCAGAGGAGAGTGACTATGGGGTAGGTGGGAAGGATGCCCTGCACACACGAGGGGCTGATGCCATGGGACAAGGAGCTGGAGCTACAGAGGCCTCCCAGCATCTCACCTGCAACAACACTGCAGGGGTGCATCTCCCCTTGATTCTTCCAAACAGGAGAAACCTGAGTCAGCACAGCCCTGCCACAGTCCTCAGGGCTTGGGTTTACAGCTGGAGGAAGATTGGTGCTCTGTGTCCTGACTCTTCTTTGCTTCTTTTGCAGTTCACTGTGGACTGCAGCAGCATCCTGAACATGCCCACGCTCTACTTTGCCATCAGTGGAGCCCAGTTATCGTTGCCTCCCTCTGTCTATGTCTTAAATGTAGGTGGCATTTTTCTCATTCCCCACACACAGGTGCCATCACAGGGTAGTTTTGCTCAGGAGAAAGTCAAGAGCTTCTTTGCAAACAAAGAGACTTCCAGCAGCCTGAGTGTCATATTTCCCAGCAGGAGCAGGGAGGGGATTGTTTCCCTCTGCTCGGCTTTGGTGAGGCTGCACCTCAAACACTGCATCCAAGTTTGGGCCCTTCTCTACAAGAAGGACATTATGGTGCTGGAGAGGATCCAGAGGCTGGGCTGCCAAGCTGGGAAAGGATTTGGAGCACATCTCAGCTGAGGAAGGGCTGAGGGATCTGGGGCTGTTGAGCCTGGAGAAAAGAAGGCTCAGGGGAGAGCTTCTCAGTCTAGAACTACCTGAAAGGCAGCTGCAGCCAGCTGGGGGTGGGTCTGTTCTCCCTGGTGACAAGCAACAGAACAAGAGGAAACTGCCTCAAGTTGCAGCAGCGGAGGTTGAGGCTGGATGTGAGGAGGAGTTTCTTTGCTGCCAGGGCTGTCAGGCATTGGAAGGGGCTGCTCAGGGCGCTGCTGGAGTCACTGTCCCTGGAGGGGTTTCAGAGCTGGGTGGGTGTTGCACTGAGGGCAATGGGCTGGTGGGTGATGGGGCTGGGACAGAGGCTGCACTCCATGAGCTGAAAGCTCTCTCCTAGCTGAAAGGATTCTATGACTCTGTGATTCTAATCCTGCACAGGCAGCACCAACCCCCCTGCACTGCTCCCTGGCACTGACATTCCCTTCTCTTTCCCTGGCAGAACGATGGTGTCTGCATTGTTGGGGTTGAGAGCACGTACGTGTCCTCTGGCAGTGGCCACCCGCTCTGGATCCTTGGCAACATCTTCCTCCGGCAGTATTACTCCATCTTCGACATGGCCAACAACAGAGTTGGCTTTGCCCTGTCAGCTATGAGATACTGAGCATCACCCATGAGAGAATTTATCCTCCAGTGAGACTTGTGCATGGTGATGAGCAGCCTCCAAACCTCCTGTAGTGAATAAAGGGTCAAAAATCACAACTACCTCGTGTCTCATCCAGCTGTGGCCAAGCAGCATCTGCCTCAGCTTCTCTTAATACAACAAAGAAGGCTGAGTTCATGCTCAGCAGGTGCTGCTTGGGCTTCCAGCTGTGCACAGAGCCTCTGAATACGCAGCAATGGCAAATTTGGGGTCACTATTTTTGATCAAGACCTGGATCTCCACTTGTGGTGGTTTAGGCCAATATCCACTCAGTCATAATATCACTTCCCCTCCTAAGCTGGACAAGAGAGAGAGGAATATAACAAACTGCTTGTGAGTTGAGATAAGGACGGAGAGATCAAACTCGGCAATGAGTGTCACAGGCAAAACAGACTCAACTTAGGGAGAAAAAGGGTTGATTTATTAAAGAAACAATAAAAGCAGGGAGATGAGAAATAAAACCGTCTTAAAACACCTCCTCCACCCCTCCACTGCCCGGGACTCCCTTTCCTTCTCCCCCAGCGGTGCAGGGGATGAGGGTTGCAGTCAGTTCATTACAGACAGTCCCTCATGAACTGCTCCAGCGTGGGTCCTGCCCACGGGCTGCAGCTCCTCACGAACTGCTCCGGCATGGGTCCTCCCACGGGGCAGCTCCTCACACACTGCCCAGCGTGGGTCATCCACCGGGACAGACAGTCCTTCAGGGACAGACTGCTCCAGCCTGGGTCCCCTCACAGGATCACAAGTCCTGCCAGCAAACCTGCTCCGGCGTGGGAACCTCCCCCATGGACTCCCAGGTGCTGCCAGGAACTTGCTCCAGGATGAACTTCTCACGCAGTCACGGCCTCCCTCAGGCATCCACCCGCTGCCAGTGGGTCTCTGCTTCCCGGTGGCCTCCATGGGCTGCAGGGGGACAACCTGCTTCACCATGGGCCTCACCATATATCACAGGGGAGCCTTCTTCTCAGTGCCTGGGCACCCTCCTCCCCTCCTTCTCCACTGACCTCGGTGTCTGCGGAGATGTTTCACATTCTCTCTCCCTGTTGCTGCTGCAGTTCTGCCACTGCCCAACAACTTCTGCTCAAATCTTACTCACAGAGGCATCACCTCCATCACTAACTGGACAGGCCTGGGGCAGGGTCCAACTTAGAACTGACTGGCCCTGACCCTGTCAGCTACAGGGGAAGCTTCTGGCAACTCTTTTTGTTTAAAGAAGCCACTCCTTTAGCCCCCCTGCTACTGAAAAACCTGGCCCAGGCCAAAACCACTACACCACTAAAGACTGGCTGGGAAACCAGGGGAAGTTCAGGCTGTGCTGTGTTTCAGCCACGGCTCGGGGACCTGGGGCTGAGCTGGAGGCTTCAGGAACCAGTTCAGAGCAGGATGTGCTGAGACAAGGAGCTGTGTGTGAACAGCTCTCACTTCATTAGCTTTGGAGGAATTCCCCACGCAGATTTACAAATAAATCAGGGATTAAAGTGCCACGCAAGGAGACTCGGGCTGAGGGAAACGCCTTGTTTTTTGTTCTCCGGGGGTAAATCCCTTCATCGCTGCAGCCCTGAAGGATGGGTGACGAGAAGGAAGGGGGATGTGGATGCGAGCGAAGCTTGAGGTGTCTGGATTCTGCCCCACAGGAGTCAGGCAGATCCAGCCAGCGCTTGGGTGCCTGAGCTGGACCCTACAGGCTGTTCCTCGAGGTCCAAGCGCAGGGTGATGCACAGGAGGGTCCCATCTCCTGCCGTCTGACACCCATCTCCTGCTCAGATGACAGCTCATCTCGCCCCACACATCCCCGCACAGCCTCTGCCAGCAGCTCCCGTCTCGTCTCCCCGGTGCCATCGCTGCCCGCCGCAGCCATCAGCCGGGCTCTGCGACACGCACCCTGCGGCTCGGCTCCGCCAGCGGAAAAACTTTTTGGAGGAAGAGGAGGGAGTGGGGGTGGAAGGAAATAACGTAACGCCAACTCCCGGCACGGCACGGCACGGCACGGCCCTGGCCCGGGACTACGAGTCCCGTGAGGCGCGGCCCCGGCACGGACTACATGTCCCGGCACGCTGAGCGGCGGGCGGTGCTGCCCTCCCTCGGCGCGGGAGCAGCGGGGCCGGGCCGGGCCGAGCGGAGCCGAACCCAGCCCAGGCTGATCCGAGCCGAGCCGGACCTAGCCCAGGCGATCCGGGCCGGGCCGAGCGGAGCCGAACCCAGCCCAGGCTGATCCGAGCCGAGCCGATCCGGTCCGGGCCGGGCAGAGCCGAGCGGAGCCGAGCCCAGCCGCGGCGATCTGAGCCGAGCCGGGCCGGGCCGAGCCGAGTCGATCCGAACCCAAACCCGGCGATCTGAGCCGAGCCGGGCCGAGCCGAGCGGAGCCGAACCTAACCCAGGCTGATCTGAGCCGAGCCGATCCGATCCGGGCCGGGCAGAGCCGAGCTGAGCCGAGCCGAGCCGAGCCGAGCCGAGCCGAACCCAACCCCGGCGATCCGATCCGAGCCGAGCCGGACCGAACCGAACCCAACCCATCGTAGACGCTTCGTTTGCTTTGGCGCTGCCGTCTCCGTTACCGAGTGAGTGCAGCGCAGCGGGCCGGGGGGGGTTGGGGGGGTTAATAGGGGCTGGAGTGCGGCTTCGGGGGGGGATGGGGTCACCCAACCCCCCCCCAAAACACAACGCTCCGGCCCCATCCCGGGCGCTCGGAACTCGCAGACGCGCCGTTGTTCTTCTCTTTTGCTCTTTGGCTGTAAATAATAACACCCCTCCCGCAGGAGGCTGCAGCCGGGCCGGGGTAAATGGCTTGTTGGAGCTGCGCTGGGAGTCGCTGGTTTGGGTGAGGGGGGGGATGGGGAGGGCGAGTTGACCCCCCTCCCAGAAGCCGAAGGGGCTTGCGAACCCTCTGACAGCCGGAGGTGATTTACCCCGAGTTCGCTTTTACCCCTGTTAACCTTCCCTCTTTACTTCACGTGTGGGGAAACTGAGGCACGGATGCACCGAGCCTGGATTTGTATGGGGGGGGGTTGGTTCCATGCACCCTCACCCCCCCCCCCCCCCCACCGGGACAGAGTGCAAATCCTTCCAGATCAGGTCAGGAGAATGAGTTCCCCCTCCTCCTCCTGCAGTGAAGTGGCCACCCCACAGCCCTGCTGCTTCTGGGGTCTGCAAAAAGGCAGGGGAAGAGTTTGGGTGGGCTTTTAGGGGATCACCAAGAGAAGCCTTTCACTCCCTCACCCCTCCTTTCCCTCCCCCAGGGCTGCAACTGGGAGCTTGAGACAGCAGAAATTTGCTGGGGGCATGGGAGGGGGCTGCATTTAACCTCCAGCCACTGGTTAATTATCTTCACGCATTAATTGCAGAGCAGGAAGGGTTACGACAGCCCCTTGGTGCCCCGCGTCCTCTAAAAAGCTGCAGCGAGTCCAATGATGGGGAAATTTCCTTGAAAAACAAAAGGCAAAACAACAATTAAAAAGGAAAAAGAAACCAAAAAGAAAGGAAAAGTGACAAAATATGGTGGTCGTTGTGCTCTTGGAAGAGAAACAAACGGGCTGCTGCAGGTGTGGGGGGACAGGCAGAGCCTGTTGCAGGAGCTGCAGCGCGTTCCCGGCCTTTGGGGCAGCAAGTGGGGGGAGCTGAGGATTGGTTTTTACGTAACAGCAGAGAGCAGAGCAGCCAGCCAAGGTGTGGAGTTTGGGAGGGGATCTTTGTTGTTGTTTTTTCCCCTTTCCCACACCTTTTCCCTGCCTTGCTGTTCCCCTTTAGTTTCCCCTGCCATGTTTGCTCGGCTTCATGCACGGCTGCTCCTCGGGCCGGAGGAAGGGAGATGGGCTGGTTTGTCCCTGCTGCGGCCTGAGCCTGCGCGTACCTGGCTGCTGCTGGGGAAGGGTGATCCAGTGAGAAAAACCACGCTGGAGTCTTTGGGGATTGGGTCTCTGGAGTAGAGAAAGCAGCAGGTTGAGGCTGTTAGGGGGTGGCTGCCAATGGCATACACACACACATGCTGGACCCCGCCGTGAGCAGAGGGGAGCCTCGTGCTTTCGGAGGGATGCTGGGTTTGCCTCCCCAGGGATGCTGCTTTTGCCTCCTGCCCTTATCAGTAGGAAACCACAGCGGGGTGGAGCTGGCTGCAACGGGGGCCACTGCAGCATCCGGGTGTTTGGATGGATGTTGTGATTCCAGCCAGGTCTTTATTTCTTTTTCCACGCTCCGTGGCACATGGTTTATGGCACGTGTGTTCCTGACATCCCCCCACTCCCACCCCCCTTCCCCCAAACACACACCCACACACACACACACCCCCCCTGTCCTGCCCCTGCCTTTGCCCTGATGAGGTTTCCCCCCCTGTTTGCTGGTGCTGTGGGGAAAGGGAAGAGCCCCGCTGGCAGCAGCAGCAAAGTGATGAATCATCGGATCAGGGGGGGACATTTCCAGGGCTGAGGGTGGGGTGGCCGAGCAGCACAGTCCTGCAGGGAAAGAAACAGCTGCTGCTGCAGGGAAATGGGGCTGGAGAGGCCACAGTGAGGATTTCCCTCCTCACACACACACTAAAAAGCAGATGTATTAGGAGGAATTTCTTTGCTGTGAGGCAATGGAAGGGGCTGCCCAGGGAGGGGCTGGAGTCACCGTCCCTGGAGGGGTTTCAGAGCTGGGTGGGTGTTGCACTGAGGGCAATGGGCTGGTGGGTGATAGGGCGGGGACAGAGGCTGGATCAATGACCTGAAAGGTCTCTCCCAGCTGAAATGATTCTATGATAGGGTAGAAACACTTTTCTGACTCCCTGCAGGTCTCCCCGGGTCACGGGGTGTTGTGAGGGGGTGCTGGGGTCTTGATGTTTCTTCGGTGCAGGGGAAACACAGCCCTGGATCACCATCTCACCCTCCTTTCCTAGGGGTGCAGGTGACTGGTGGAGAGGGATGGAGCTCTCCCAGCTCTGGGCATGGCACATCCCCATCACCTCTGGGCTCTGTATCCAGGGGCACATGGAGTTTGTGGTTTTTTTTTGCGCAGGGGGGAGCTGACCTTGCTGACAAGGAGCCATTTTGTAAATGCCCTGTGCAGGATTATCCCACCCCTTGGTCAAAGAGGAACTGGGCCTTGGGGAAGCAGCTTGGCAGGGCTGACTGAGCACAGCAGTGTCCCCAGCGTGGGCCCTGCAGCCTGGCAGTGACACATCCCCACGGCAGCATCATGGCATCCCATGGCCTCTGTCATCTTGCAGTTTGCTGACAGCCCCCCCCCCCCCCCCACCTTCTTTGCTGCGGGGGGTTTACAGGGCATTTTGCATCTTCAGGAGCCAAGGCTGGGTGTTTTTACAGCCCTGCAGTGTTTGGAGGTGTGATACTGCACTGGCTCCAGCCCTATGGGTATCCTGTGGTGGTCTTTCTGCAGTGGCATCACCTCTGTGAGCCCAGGGCAGGCAGCAGCTAGAGCTTTGCCGTGATGTGGTCCCAGTGCAGAGGTGTCTGGGGTGATTCCCGGGGCAAGGGGAATTCACTGCTGGTGTAATGCTTGAAGGGGCTGAAAGGGGTGATCTCTTCCTGAACAGACAGGAAATACTTGCTCATCTCTTTTGTTGTTTTCCCCCACTGATGTGTTAGAAAGAGCCCTGGTGATTTCCCCCCTCCCCGATTCATCGCTGCAGGGTTGCTGTTTGGGTTTCGCTCAGAGCGGGTTTTCCTCTTGAATTTACCTGTCCCATGACATGGTTAAGCCCAGGGATGCAGGAGGCTGAGCCCTGCACTCCAGGATTGAGCTTCAGTTCCTGCTCTTCACCCTCCAGGCAAGACCCCTGAGTTGGCTGGAGGTGGAAGCATTGCGTTGCTGAGAAAACCAGGAGCCATGGGCACCATCCCAGCACTGGGCTCTGGTCCTGTCCAGCTGATGCTGACAGCTGCCTTTGGAGAAGCCATTCCCTTCTCCACATGTCTTCACTTTCTGCTAAAGAAGCAGGCAATGGAGCAAAGCTCTAGGTATTCAATTGCAACAACAACAAAAAAAAAGTCACCCAAAAGAGAGTAAAGAAACCTCAGGATTTCCCTGTGAGCAGAGGAAGAGGGCACGAGGGCTCAGCCCCGGGTGACAGAGGCTCAGGGCTGCATGGTGCCTGCTGGGAAGGACCCCAGAAGCAGCTTGGCATACTGGGCAGTGGGGGGATCCAGCTCAGGGGGATGGTGTGGGGTCAGATCCTGCCTGGGAGCATCCAGCCTGTAGCGATGGTATAGGGTCAGATACTGGCCAGGGCGGGATCCAGACTGAGGGGATCCAGCCTAGGGGGATGGTGTGGGGTCAGATCTTGCCTGGGAGCATCCAGTCCAGGGGACATCCAGCCCGTAGGGATGGTGTGGAGCCAGATCCTGGCCAGGGGGTTCCATCCTGGGGGAGGATCCAGCCCAGGAGGATGGTGTAGGGCCAGATCCTGGCTAGGAGTGGGGATCCAGCCCAAGGGGATCCAGCCCAGGGGCTTGGTCTGGGGCCAGATCCCGGCTGGTGGGAGCTTGTGTTGTGCAGTGGGTCAGTAGGATGGAGGGAGAGCTCAGTACCCCCTGGTAAATGGGGGATGCTTCTTCTCTGGAGGCACAGTGAGCAATTTAGGAGGTGGATGAGCACTGGGGTGCAGCCCAGGGGATTTGGGTGGGTTTGTGTGGATGGGGTAGCCTGGAGCAGGTTGAAGGCCCGTCAGTGGCACGTTGTGCCCCAGGGTTGTTACAGTCTTTACGAGGAGTCTTTGCCCTCTTCTTTTTCCAAGACTCTTCTAAGAATTGCTCCAGAGGTTTTGTCACCCTTCCTACAAGTGCATTCAGCTTCAAGCAAACTCCCCACACCCTACTGCCTGCTTCAACCCTCTCCTTTAGTTAAATCAGTGCAACTTTCTTTCCAGCTAAACCTGAAACACCCAGGCAGCATCCTTCCCTTCCCATCCCTTTCCATCCCATCCCTCCATTTCCTTCCCATACACACACACACACCATTAACCAAAGTGATTTACTTCTTGTATAAACAGTTGCAAAGCTGAAAGTTTCCCATGGGGCTGCCCCAGTTCAGCCCTTTCCCTTCCACCCAGCACAATGGGATTTAGAGGCTCTGCTTCAGTGTCTGGCTGAACCTCCAAGTGCAGGTTGTGCCAAAAATCAGCGGGGTTGAGGTGAGCAGCTGAGCTGGGCACTTGCAGACTCATCAGGAGCAAACAGAGGGGTTGTGGGTGCTCAGGCTGTGACACCTCAGTGGCTGGGGATGAGCTTGGGGATGGGCAGGGGAGGTTTTTGGAGCATCAAGGACAAGCAGCTCTGGTTGTTTCCTTGAGATTTTTAAAGGGGAATCTGATAGGAATAGGGAGTTTGGTGGAGGGAATGAGGAGGGGGCTGCAGGCAGCTTGGGCTGGCAGAGCAATAGCTGCAGCCACCTCCCACACAGGGAGCGTTTCCCCACTCCCCATGGGAGAAGGGGGAGGTTTGGGTGCCAGTGGGCTTGATGCTGGCCACAGCTCCCACCTTATCTGCAGTAGGGTGGGTGACACCCTCAGCACTGGCCCTGCTGCTGCTCCTTGGGGAACTGCTCCAGGCTCAGAGCAGGCAAAAATCTTGCCTAGAGGAAACCCAGGCTGCTGGGAAAAGTCCTCTGGGCTCCTTCATGGTCAAACCGGCGTAACTTGTGCTGGGGAAGCAGCAGCACCTGTAGTGAGGAGCCGACTCGGTGACCCCGGCACGGTGCCAGGGCAGGGGCTGGATTGGCAGTGAGGGGCTCCTGAGAGCCCAGTTTGACCTTCACAGAGGAGCAAAGCACCAAGCTGAGACCAGGGGAAGGAGAGGAGAGGAGAAACCTCTCCTCTGTGGGTAAGAGGCAACGGCTGGGTGCTCCCCTGGCATGAGAGGTGTTGCCTGGGCTGGGATAGCCACGGGGAGAGCCCTGGGGCTGTTTGGGAGGACAAGTCACAGACTGTCCCCAACTTGTTTATTCTTGGGGCCAGGGAACAGCTGCAGCTCCCAGGGATGGGACGGCCACGGTGCTGGGGCTGCCGGCCACGCTACGGTTACATGAAATCTGCCTTCTGAGAAGCCTCCTGGCCTGGCACTGGGGGCTGGATGGGGTGTATTTATAAATATTACCTCCTTCCAGCAGCATGGAGCCAGGGCTGGAGGGAGGGAGGAGGGAGGGGGGAGGGATAGGACAGCGCTGGGAGTGTCTGCAGCGCTGGTAGGGGACACAGGATGGCTGTTGTCACCTCACACCTTCTGCTGATGGCAAGTGGCACCTAGAACTTGGGGTGCCTGGAGCTTCAGGGCTTGCTTTGCTGAGCATCCTCGCTTTCTGGTGTGGTTTCTGGGATTTTAGGGCATGCAACACCCCTCAATGCTGCTGCTGTGACGTGTTGCATCTGCGCTGCTGGAAGCGAGCCGCAGGCCAGGGCCGGTGCTGTCCTGCCAGTTCCCCTCCTTTGCTCATTTATGCAGTTATTTAAGAAGCACCCCAACAGCCACGTTCCCTGGAGCCAGCTCACATTGGGACAGGCTGGGATTTGCTCTTTGGCCGTGGTTGGTGTGCGAGGCCCCTCTCCCAACTCCCTCCAGCCGCGACCTTCGCCGAGGTGAGCGGGGAAACGTGCTGCTGCCGCCCGTCCTTCCCTGTCACCACAGCCCCAGGGCCCCTTCAAGGTCACCCCGCTCCTCTCCTCTCTCCTCACTCCTCCCTGCTGAAAACCTGACACGAGACGGGGCTGATGAATCGCTGGGCCCAGCCAGGGAGCTGCAGCACATCCTCAGCCCCAGCCCTGGCCCAACCTTCTGCCTGTTAACACCTTTATTTTTAATTGCCTCTGTGGGACAGGGGGTGGGAGGGAGGGAGGGTGGGAGGGCAGGAACTTGTCGGCTCGGGTTGTTTGTGCTGGCAGGCTGTGAATTCCTCGGGTGGTCAGTCGGACAGTGATGTTTCAATCAGGGCTCTTGCACCCGTGCCAACCCCAAGCCCCACGGGGAGGGTGTTTGCTCTGGTTTGGAGCAGCCAAGGAGGCAGGAGTTGGATCTGCTGTGGTGGGATCCTTAGGGTCTTTCTGCTCCCTCAGCCCTGGCCTACTAATGCCAGCATCTACTTTCCATGCCTGGCTGTTGGGGTGGCTTGTGTGCTGTTTCCCCATGACAGGCAAAGGGGCTTTTGGGGGGTGAAGAAGAAGCTTTTAGGGGTGAGAGAGAGGTGTTGGAGCAAGGCTGGGTGTTATTAACCCCACAGCGGCAGCCACATGCTGATGGGCTCTCATGGATATACCTTGGCACCACCAGAACCAGGGAGCTTTTTTATGGACTCCATTTGTTCTGGTTGAACTCAACATTGTGACAAGGGACACTTCACACTGGCTCTTGGTGCCCAGGGACTGATGCCATCCCCTCCAATGATCCCTCCTACCTCCCTGGAGGCTCAAGCTTACCTGAGCAGATTTGGGGACCACTTTAGCCAGGATATCACTACCTTACAAGACTTGCGTGAATGTTTTTTCCTGTGCTGGATACCTGGGCTGTTTCCAGGAGTGGTATTTAGTGCATGGCAGGGAAAACATTTGGCCTCTGACCCAGGCGCCTGTTAACAACGCCATGGTCCACGTATCTGAGATGCCGGGGCTAAAAACAGCCCTGATGACTCAGTCTCTCACTGGACTTGTCAACTGACACTGGTCTTTATTTGCCAACTCCCTCCACCTTCTCCTTCTCCCTTTCAGGGCTGCGTGCTTGCTATGGGGAAGATGCTTCCAGCCAGGGCTGGGGTGGCTCTGGCCACCTCACCTCCTGCCTGACCCACCTCTTGCCTGCTGGCTGGGTGATGGGGAGGGTCCTGTTGCTCTCTGGGGCTGAAAATGGGGCCAAGCTTCCCCTTTCCCACCACCCCATCATTATCCCAGAAGGTTATAGGCTAGATGGGACTTCTGGAGCCTCTGGTCCATCCTCATGCATGGCCAGTGTTGGCATCAGGGTCACCAAGGATGGATGTTGCCTGTCTGCCAAGGTTTGGTCACCCTCCTGGTGAGGAATCCCTAATACCCCAAGCCAGACCCTGTCCCACTGCCCCTTTCTGGGGCTGCCAACCACGGCAGCGTGCTGATGAAGATGAAGGCTCCCCCACCTTCTTCCTGCTAGGTGCTGGCATTGCCCTGACACCATGGGTACACTAGCATGACATCAGTCACCCTGGGGTTGGCCTTGCCAAGGCAGGGTGAGTGTCCCGAGGGAGAGGCCACGGGGCCAGTCCCAGCTGCAGGGGAGCGGATGGGTGCCAGCGCCGTTGCTGGCAGTGTGGCACGGTGGTGGCTCGCCAGCCTGGGCCAGGGCACAGGGGGCCTTGAGCTGCTCAGGGAGTGCAGGGAGGTGCCACAGGGACGTGGCTTTGCACAACAGGGGCTTGAGGGGGGTCCCCGGCACTGTGCCCGGCTGCAAACGGCATCACACAGGGCATCACACAGGCATCCTTGTCATGCCCTGGCTTTTCCATTGCCATCCGTAGAATCACTGAATTCTTTCAGTTGTTAAAACCCTTGAAGCTGCTGCAGTCCCAGCCCTCCCCTCACACTGCCCAGCCCAGCACTGACCCACAGCCCTCAGCACCTCAGCCTCACGCCTTTGGGATCCCNCATTCCCTCAGCCCCTCCCCAGCACCCTTGTGCTTTACACCCTTCACCAGCATCCTGCCTGGTGCTGGCTGACACTGGCATTGCCACCCAGGTGGGGACGAGCCACAGGGACCCCATGTGCTGCCCAGCAGCGTGTGGGGCCAGATTTGAGCTGTGTGCTGCTGGTGCTTTACTCTGCACCCACTCTGGGCTGAGGATGAGGCGTGTGTGCCCTGTCCCCTGGAATGACAAAGGGTGACTTCTCCCCTCTGTACTTGCAGGCTGGGATGTCACTGCAGCCAGCACCACAGCAACCCTGCCTGCAGCTCCCAAGGAGATGCAATGGGGCAGACCCTGCCTGGGCTCTGGCACCTCAGAGTGGTGGTGGTGGCTGCATCTGTTTTTACCACGCTTCTTTCTCAGCTTGATCACTAACTCCCATGTCACAGCGAGAAAAAACAAGCAGGTCTGGAGGTTTTAAGTAACTTCCCCCCTGCTGCACCCTGTGGGACTGCTGCTGTGTTAAGAGCAGGGCCCTCAAAATGAGGAAACACTGGGCCTGTGCAGGAGCTGGGCTGGTCCTGGTGAGGAGCACGGAGGAGCTGTGACCTGCTGGCTCTTGCACCCAGAAGCCCCCCTTCAGCCCTACCCTCCTGCTCCAAGGTAACCTCCATCCTGTCACCTTCCTTGCCCAGGCAGGGGGGTGACAGTGGGGTGCTGCAGGCAGCCCTGGGCTGGCTTTGTGGGTGCCTGGTGGGCTGGCAGCTCAATGCCATCGGAGCACATCTCAGGTTGGAGCAAAGGCTCTGGCTGCCTGGACCCAGCCAGTGCTTCCCACCCTGACATATCACCCCCCAAACCACCCTGGGTTGTGCCAAGTTCCCTCACTCACATCCCCCCACATCTCTCCCCCCACCCCAGCATCTGAAAATGAGAAACAAGGAAGGAAGGCTCAGCAGGCCCCTGCAAGACGTGGAGCTGCTTTCACTTCTTTCTTCTCTCTTTTTTGCTGCCTTCTTGGTTATGAATGGAGCAGCACAGAGTGATGGGGGAGTGGGGGGCATGGCCCCCACACCAGCTCCCCTCCTTCCCCACTCCTGGATGGAGCTGCTGATTGATTTTTCCCCTCACAATGGGCCACAATTGACTGGGAATAAACACAGGCAAGGGACTGGGGCTGAGCAGGTGTGAGTTTGGGGGTTCTCAGCTCCAGCTCTGGGGCTACACTCCCTTCTTCTGCCTCAGGCCTTGGAGGGGGTGGGCAGGAGATGTGTTGCCTTGGCTCTGTGTGTGTGCTGTGGGCAGGACAGGCAGTGTGGGTGCTGCATCCCTGCCCGGGCAGGGTAACGCGATCCCCTTGTATTTCACAGGGGCTAAATCTGGAAAGTGCCTCACTTTTATTTCTAACCCCCACCTGGGTGCAGCCATGGGTTCAGGGAGGAGGTGGTGGGTGCTATGGGGACAGCAGGGTTGGGGTTTGTCTCTTTGGGGTGGCCCTGGTGCCCCATGCCGTCCCCTGCACTGCTGCCACTGCAGAAAGTCCTGGGGATGCTGAGCAGCAGAACTCCACGAGCAGCCCTGGCTGCAGTGAGATTGTGGGGACAGCAGTGTGCCCAGATGGGCAAGGAGGCCAAGAGCATCTGGCTTGTGTCAGCACTGGTG
>WBNH01004785.1:742040-804570 GCA_013401255.1 Urocolius indicus | reverse complement strand
TGCCCTGCCCTCCCCTCCCGCGTGGCGCCCCGGTGCCCGTGCGGGCGGTACCTGCCGGAGGGCGCGCAGCGAGCGGCCCAGCGCCCGGCCCAGGCAGCGCGACCGCCACAGCAGCAGCATCGCGGCGGCGGCGGCGGCGGCGGGAGGAGCCGGAGGGCGGACACCGGAACCAGGCCCGGCGCGAGCCGGAAGTGCGCAGGGCCCGACCAAGCTCTGCGGAACGGGGCGCAGCGGGGCGGTACCATCGCGGGCGGGGGGGAGGCGCGCTGGGGAGGGGGCTGCGGGGCGGCAGGGGGCTGCGTGCAGGGCCGGGCCGGGCCGGGCCGGGCAGGGGTAGCCCCTGGTGAGCCGTACGCAGGCTGTCAGCCGCGCCTCGTGTCCCGGCTGTCGGGACGCTGGTGTGTCGCCGCCCGCCCCCGCGCTGCAGCCACGAGCGGGTAGAGGGGCTGTGGCGCGGCACGTGGCCGCACGCGCGAGCCGCCCCAGTTCCCTGCGCGCCGCGGAGCAGCAGCGTGGCACCGCCGCACGGCGCCTGTACTGCTGCTCTCGCTGCTCACCCGGACAAATCTTGCCGCAGGTGTCAGCCAGGGGGACCTTGGCGTGCATGGCGATGGACGAGGAGGTCACCTCACCGTGGCAAATGGGCAAATGAGTCCACAAGTAAAGCCCGTGCCTCAGGTTTGGGTGTTTGAGAGTCCCCGAACGAGCTGCTGCTTCCTGCCTGCTTCCAGCTGAGGCGGCCACTGGTGGAAGAAAACCCAAGGAACCCATTTGCAGCATCGGAATTAGCTTGGGAGAGTCATAAAAGGCAGTCTGGCAGCCAGGAATCTCTCGGAGCCAAGTTCAGGTTGTGTTCACGTCCTTCATTTAGCCATTGCTTAATAATATATGAATGCTAAACTACAACCCTCAAAAGAGTCTCACAAATTTGCCACAAGCATCCTTTGGATCATTTTCAAACAGAAGAATTTGAATAAAAATCAATGGATATGGTCTCTGAGGCTTTGAGGACGTACCAACTGTTTAATGAAAGGCAAATGAGCAAGAAAGGCTCTCTGCCAGGTTTCTCTCAGGTCTTTCGAGGGCTTGTTCAAGATCCTTGAACAAAACCCACCTGATGGCAACTACTTTTAACCACAGCCTGCTGTCTACCAAATGAATCACAGAACCATAGAATCATTTAGGTTGGAAAAAGCCTTTAACATTATCGAGCCCGGCTACTCACCTCACATTGCCAAGTTCATCAGTAAACCATATCCCTCAGCACCTCCTCTGCATGTCTCTTAAATACCTCTAGGGATAGTGAGTCCAACACCTCCCTGGGCAGCCCATTCCTGTTTCTAATGACCCTCTTGGGGAAAAAAAAATTCATAATGGCATCTCTAAACCTCCCCTGGCACATCATGAGGCTATTTCCTCTTGTCCTATCATTAATTGCTTGGGAGAAGAGATTGACTCACACCTTGCCAAAACCTCCTTACAGGTAGAGTGATCATGTCTCCTCTCAGCCTCCTCTTCTCCAGACTAAACATCCCCAGCTACCTCAGCTGCTCCACAACGGACTTGTTCTCCAGACCCTTCACCACCTTCGTTGTCCATCTCTGGACATGCTCCAGCACCTCTGTGTCCTTCTTGTAGTGAAGAGCCCCAAAGAGGCCAACACCCCCAGGTCCTTTACTGCAGGTCAGCTTTCCAGCCACTCTGCCCCAAGCCTGTAGCATTGTGTGGAGCTGTTATGGCCCAAGTGCAGGACCTGGCCCTTGGCCTCAGCCCATTGCTGCAGCCTGTCCAGGCCCCTCTGAAGAGCCTTCCAAAATATACCAAACACAGCTGCATTGAGTGAGCACGTGGTGGCAAAGCAGAGGAAGCCCCATGAGCGTGGCCAGGCTTTGACCGCCCACCCCACAGCTCCTCCATCCATCCCATAGCTCCTGTACCAAGCCTCTCTCATCCACGCATGCCCTGGGGCAGGTGGGCTTGTTCTGGGCCGGGGTCAGGGTGTGTGCTGCAGCGGTGTCTCTAACACACCCTGCCATACATGAGGAGCTCGCCTGTCCCCCGGGCAGCCAGCCGGGGCTCAGCACCAGCCCTTGCCCGGCCGACCCTGGGAGCCGTGAGCCAGGGAGACGGCGGAGCGGCAGGGAAGGCGGCTGCACCTCGGCGCTGGACCTGACCTCCTGGTCGTCTATCTGCATATTCAGAAGTCGTTCCCAGCCGGTTGGCTGCCTCCGGCCTCCCCACTCCCTCTTTAAAAGACCCGAGCGCGGCGCGGGGGCTGAGCTGGCGCTGCCTCCGCGGCGTTCGCCCCCGGAGCCCGGGGCTCTGCCAGCCAGGGACAGGCACAGGGGCCGGGGAAGGCTCTGGGGGCACCGGAGGGGCCGCGGGCTGCTCCGCGCACGGCTCTCCCAACGAGGAGCCCTTGTGCGGTGGCTCCCGTTTTGGAGAGGACACGCTCGCCTTCTCTTCTGAGCATCCTCATTTGACTCCAGGCTCTGCAGGTAAGAGGAGCCTCGCTGCTTTTCAGTGTTTCGGAAAGTGGTACCGGGGCAGGCAGAGCAGGCAGCGAAGCGCGCGTCTGCTAACTGAGCGGGGAAGGGCTGCATCAGCTCGGGGCAGCACCGCCTGGCGCTGGGGTGGCTGCAGGGGAGCTGCAGCCGCTCATCGGGGGCTGCCACGGCCTCCCGCATTCCGTATCGCCGGCAGAAAGACGATGCTGCTGGAAGCCTGAGTCAAGCTTTTGCCAGCTCTGAGTTGATCTGCTCACGAGGGGCGCGTCACCCAGGTTGCTTGGGCTGGCATGCCTCGGCGGGGAGGACGGGTGGGCCTCCTGACCTTGCAGTCGGACACAGAGGAGGTGACAAATTGTGACCAAGTGCCAAAGTAAGGTGTTTTTGTAACAAAGTGAGGGAGGCAGCAGGACGGGCTGCCTTGCACCCGTGCCACATGGAAAGGCTGAAGCGTGGCTGAAATCTCTGACTGCGTTGCACTTGATGTGGCTTTGCTGGAAGTGGCTGGCAGGCCCAGGGGCACCCTCTGGCAGTGGCACTGCTTGTTATATGGGAGGGCCAGAGATGATGCTGAGAGCTGCCAGCACCCTGGCCTCACACCGGGCATGGGTAAGCTGAGCAGTCTGAATGCCTCCACAACAGACTCAGGAAAATGAAACCCCAAGGGTCAGGAGCCTAGAGGGGGAACAACACAGGATAGCAACAAGTGGTGTCAGACCACCCAGAAAATACTTGGTTTGTCAAGACTAGAGCTCTGCTAAAGGTAGAGCTCTCCCAGATACCTGCCCGGAGTACAGGGATGTTCAAAAAAAGGAAACTTGATAAAAAAAACATTGAGAAGAAACCCATTTTCTACATTACTCATGGGCCTGGGGGCACTCACCACGAAGCAGGGGGACAGGAGGCTGATGGTGTTGAAAATGGGTATAGCAAAAGAATCTCAGACATTTTAAATGTGTCTGGAAAAGACATAAACTGTCCTACTACAGAGATGCAAAGTTACTGGTAACTAATGTGGATGAGTAAGAAGCACCTACAGGGATGGTTACTCTGCAATTGTCCAAAGTATGAGCTTTTGGTGCTTTCTTTTGCAAAGCTCCCTGAGCAAACAACAAGTCGAGGGGGTGGATCCCTGCCTGGAGTCTGTGTGACAATTTTAAGCCCAGGGCTGCTGGCTCAGTAGTTTTTCTCTTCCCTGGTAATCCCCACCCATTTTATTCAGTGTTTTGCCAACCGCTGTGGAGCCCTGTGCTGTGTTAGCCCAAAAATCCTGGTGTGTCACTTTCACCCTTGCTGTGCCCCTTTCCACCAGCCTGTTTGGGCCACCTCAGCCCTCCAGCCAGCACTGCCACCCGTCACCATGCCATTGAAGCTGTGGTGGTGGGTGCTGGGAGCAGCAGGCAGCAGCCATGCCCTGGCCTAGCTGCTACATGTCATGGCTACCTTCAGCGGGAATGTAGCTGCCATCCATGCCAGCACCTGGCAGCACACAAAGCCACCTTTACCCAGGTGTGTGTGGCAGAGGGCTCCGGCTTGTGCTTGCCACCTTTTACCCAAGTCCATGAGCCCAAATGCCTGCCATATGGGTGCAGCTGCTGGTGCCAGGAATCCAGGCTGCTGGGCACATCAGGGCCCAGACCATGTGGCATGCTTGGGCATGATAAATGCCTGGCTGGTAGGAGGGAGCTGTGACAGTGTCGGGGGTGTTGCTGCTGTCATGCGACACCTGACAGTCTCCTTACGAGTTTTGCAGCACCCAGGGATTGCTGTCTGCATCATTTGGTCATTCCCTGGCAAAACAGATGTTGCAGGGTTGCTGGGATGCCCTAGTAATCTGGGAGGAAAAATATCTGGCCATGTATGTGGAGAGCTGCTGTGTGAGGTCCTCCTGCCCACTGATGTTTCTTGCTCTTTCTCCAGCTCCACATTGCTAGCAGGCTGAACCATCAAACACCTGGGAAGCCTGCCAGTCTGTCACTGGAAATGATTCCCAATCAGTTTAAGATCAGCTCTGTGGTGTCCAGGCAGGAAGAAGAGACGATGGATGTCAGGACTGGCTCTGAGCAGGACAGAGACTGTGACTTTTCAGGGCATGGCCAAAGGCTGAAATCAGAGCCCTGTTTCCAGACCGACTCTCTCTTGCCCTCCTCCAGCATGTCCCTGATATCCCAGCTCCTCGGCCACCCTATTGTTGGCAGGAGCCTGGATCCCACCATCCTTTTCCCCTCCTCTCAAGCAGTGCCCCTGCCTCAGGACTACGAGCACAGTCCATCTCCTGGGGAAGGAGCACAAGCCCTGGCTTTCCCCAGGACCCGTGCCCTGGCTCCTGGGCCCTGTCCAGGTGACAGAACCGAGCTCTCTCATCAGCACCTACAGGACCAGCTCTCTGACCAGCACCTACAAGCCAAGCGGGCCAGAGTGGAGAGCATCATCCAAGGTATGAGCCTCCCACCAACCCCTCAGGCATTTGGCACCGGCTTGGAGGCAGCTTTTGGGCATGAGAGGGAGAGCAGCAGCGAAATGCCCTGTGAGGGCAAGAGGAAGCCAAAAGTACCCCATCAGGGCTTGGGGGTGGCTGGGCGAGTGGCTGCCACAGGAAGCAGCCCCCACAGCCAGGGCTGCCAGCAGCTGAAGGAGCAGCTCTGCTTTTTGGAGCAGCAGCTGAAGCAGCTTCAGGAGAAGTTCTCCCAGGTCTGTGACTCTGGGGACGCTGCCCAGACCCAGGAATGTGCCAAGAAAGTGCATCCACTGCCTGGAAAGCCTGGAGACAGAGGGGACAGGGGCAGCTCTGCTGCCACCAGTGACATGGCCAAAGTGCCTCTCCAGAGGAGCATCCTGGAGGTGCACGGGCCAGAGAAGGAGGAGGATGGAGGTGACCCAGGTGGCCTGCCCTCGGCAGCAAGGGTCCTCTCGCAGGCACTGAAGCACGAGCTGGCTGGGGTGATGTCCCAGGCGGTGGACTCTGTCCTGAAGAGCCTTTGGCCGAAGGCAGCCAGCCACCTCCTCCAGCAGCATCGCAGCCTCCCAGTGACAGAGACAGAAGCCAGGAGAGAGCATTTTGCTGCTGGGAAATGCAGAAAGCCACTTGCTAAACCACCTTCCATGAAAACACCAGGCTTGCTGGGCTCACCCCACAGTGAGGCGACATCAGGAGCTTTGGGGAAGAGTCTGGGCTCTCCTGCTGGCTCCTTCAGTTCAAAGGCAGCTAGAAAATCCTCTCAAGTACCCAGCATGGGTTATTCTTTGGGCTCAGCCGTCCCTGCCCAGGAAAGCCAACTGCTGAGCCAGTTGCTGGGCTACGGCCAGCACAGCCTCTGGGGCAGCAGCTCTTACAGGAGCCCCTCTGCTCCAGAAAGAGGTGCTCCAGAGCCTCTTGACTTGCACTGGGGAACCATCAAACTGAGGTCATCAGTTGTGAGACAGCAGCAGCAGCATCCCTTGCCCCTGAGCCCTGGTGACGTGGAGAGCCCGGGGCTGCTGACAGTGGCCAGGGATGGCAATGGGGAACTGCAGGCTGCAATGGATGGGGCACCCTTTGCCTCCACCTATATATCCTTTGGGGCAACTGGAATGGTCCCTGGGCTCGGCTGGAGACAGAGAGGTCCTTGGGCTTGGATGTGCTCCCCTTGTCCTCTGGAGCCACAGCTCAGCATGGCGCTGCCAGCCTCTCCGGGGCCAGGGCCCCTGCTGCCCCACAGGGGGTAATGAGGAGTGGGCAGGAAAGGAGTCCTTAGCCACGGAGGGACACTGCTGCTCCCCAGGGCCAGTTAGATGCCATAGCATAGTTGGTGGTAGAAGTTGGGAGCTCCCACACCTGCTTTTAGGCCATCCTGGTGGTCTTGCCATCCTATGCCAGAAATCTCTCTTCCCACCAGCCTGGAAAGTGCTGTGGGGACCAGCAACTTCCCTGGGGATGCCCAAGGGAGAAGGCAGTGGCTGCCCAGTCATGGATGCACCCCTTCCACCCTGCTGCCAGGCTGTGGGGAGGGCTTATCCCAAGCACCAGGCAGGTGTGCGCCAGCTGCTGCGTGCAGGCTTTCCTTGACCCCAAGGCAGATGCAGGAGGCACTGACGCCCGGACACCTGAAGAAGGCCAAGCTGATGTTTTTCTTCACTCGCTACCCCAGCTCTACTCTGCTGAAGACCTACTTCCTTGATGTGCAGGTAAAACGGCAGCTCCTGGTGCTGGGAGCAGGCAGGGCTCCTGTGCTGCGTGGCACCCAGCCTGTCTCGCTGGGGACAGGGTGGGAGTGATGCTTTTGTGTCCCCCCCTTTACCTTGCTGGCGGGAGTGGACAGATGGCACCCACTTCAGCACGGGCTGCCCTGCAGCAGGTGCTCAGGGCTGTGGCAGACCTGGGGTGCCAGGTCTGCTTCACTGGCATGACAGCATGTCCCAGCCGTGCCTCCCTACTGCTGGGTGGCTGGGATGTGAATCTCAGCGGGGAGAGGTGCCATGGACACCCCCGTGCCAGGGTTCTGGCTGGAGCTTCTGCAGGGCAGGGCTGGGCATGCGGGGGCCCACAGGCCCTGAGGCTCCATGCTGGCAGAACGCCCGTCCTCCATCTCTCCTGTTCGGCAGTTCAGCCGCTGCATCACCTCCCAGCTCATCAAATGGTTCAGCAACTTCCGTGAGTTCTACTACATCCAGGTGGAGAAGTTTGCCCGGCAGGCCGTGCTGGAGGGTGTCGTGGATGCCGGCACCCTCCGTGTCTCCCGGGACTCGGAGCTTTTCCGCGCCCTCAACATGCACTATAACAAGGGGAACGACTTTGAGGTGAGTGGGGGAGGGCCGGGGGCTGGGGTGGCAGGGTAAGGGGCTTTGCTGGGGTGAGGGGGAACCTGGCCTTGCTATGGGCTGCTGCCCGTGTTGCTGCAGGTGCCAGGCCGGTTCCTGGAGGTGGCCAGCCTGACGCTGCGGGAGTTCTTCATTGCTGTCAGGGCTGGAAAGGATGCCGACCCCTCCTGGAAGAAACCCATTTACAAAATCATTTCCAAACTGGACAGCGACATCCCCGAAGGGTTCAAAGCTGCCAGCTGCTCCCAGGAGCTGCTCCGCAGCTGAGTCTGTGAAAGCAGCCCCAGGCCCTGTGTGCAGCCACCTCTTGCTAACCACTCTCTACAGCATCCGTTACTCAGTATTTTCTCTCTCCGACCTCCAAGACAGCTCCTTGGGTGAGGTCTGTTGCCTGCCTCAGGTGCTGACATTTTATGCTGGGTGTTTTATTCCCCTGCTCAAAGCTGGCAGGGTCCAGCCAGCAACCCTCTGAAAGGAAGGATGGAGATTTGGAGCCATTGGGTTGGAGGCTGGGATATCGCCCCAGTTCTCTCTGTGAACCTTGGTGAGCCGCCTTCCTTCTTTCTTCAGAGGGCCACAGATCAAGGCAAACAGCCTTCCTTTTTTATAGAGCAGGCAGAGGTCCCAGGAGCGGGCAAAGTTTTCTTGGCGCAGCAGCCAGGAGTGTGTGCCCGGTCCTACAGCACGCCTCAGTTTCTGTCCAGATAACACCAAGCCAACGTCCAAAGAGAACAGCTAGTGAAATCCAGCATTTTAAGTACCTCGCAGGGATGGTTGACACTGTCTGGGAGATGTAAAGAGAGTCTGTTGTAGCCAGCACAGACAACACTTCCGCCCCTGCCTCCTCCGTGCTGTACACTGCAGCCTCACAACCAGCCCCCTCAGCCCACCACCTGGGAGGAGAGCCCCACATTAAACACCCACCTCTCTCCCCTCACACCACGCTTCTGCTGGCAAAAGTGCCCCAAACACCATGGCTCTGCAACCTGCCCACAGTGAAAGAGGAGCACAGTATTTGGGACCTGTCAGTCCTTGTCGGTTTAACACAAGCCAGTGAGGAGCTGGGGGCCCTAAGGTCTGCAGCTCCATTGCTGTAGGGCTGGAAATCCAATGAAATTTCTTTTCCCTATGACCAAGACACAGTGGTCACTTTTCCACCTGATAGGAGTGTGTCAAGGCATTTTGTGTTAAGAGCTCTTTCATCCAGATAGTGGCAGCTGTGGGGAGCGAAAGGCTATGAAGAGGAGGGAGGGCCCTGGGAGGGAGTGAGGCATGACAATGGCATTCCCGTGCAGAGGAAATCAGGAGGAGGTCAAGATGACGTTGGAAATACTGCAAGGTATCCCCTGGGTACCAGAGTACAGCAAGGGACGTTGGAGAGGAAAAAAATCACAGCTCTGGCATCGCAAGAGCACAAGGAGCAATCTGCAGGCAGCATGTGTGCAGGAGCAAGGACTCATGTGTGATAAGAGCAAGGCAGGATGGGGTCTCCAAAACACGGGCAGTTCCACAGTGTTCCCCTCATCACAAGAGTGACTAACCAGAGTTGCTGCTGTTGTTTGTGAGTTCCTTCTTTGAAATATATATATTTTACAACCTCGACCAGTTTTTAAATAAACAGTGTAAGTTACCCTTTTACATTCCTAGAGAACTATTTGACAACTCCTGCTCTAAAGGGTACCCTGGGCCTTTCTTGTCTTTTGCTAGGAACAAGGGTTCACTCCTGTCAGCATCTCTGCAGGGCCAAGCAGCCCCCACTGAACAATGTGCTCATATAAACCTGCACTCTCACTCCAGTGGTCATTCTGCTCCAAAGCACAACTTGTCAGGAGGATCAGGAAGGAGGGAGCTGAAGGCAGATGGAGACATATCCCAAAGCTTATGGGTGTCCAATAGCATCAGGGAAGTGCTGGTGGTAGCACCGTGAAGTACCAGACAGTGCCATTCCTGCAGGCAATAAACACCTCAAGGCTTAATGCCTTGGGTGCACAAAACTGATGCTGCTGGAAAAGGAAACCATGGCCTGGCTCAAGGAAGGGGTTAGTAAATTCTTTTGGCTGTAGCTAAACAATTAGGAGACATAAGACACAGGTTTACTGAAGACATCCTGTTGGAACAAAGCCCTTTTACACCGTCTCAGAGGAAGTGCTTTCTTGCTTCCTCTGCTAATGTCCAGGTTCGTGGGTGTCTGTGAAGTGGCAGGTGGGGGGCTGAGGGCAAGGCAATGCCCCAAATCACAGAGTAAAGGAGTGGCTGAAGAACCTCTGGAGCTCATCTGGCCCAGGCCCTTGCTGAAGCAGGGCCGCTGATTGCCGCTTGCCCAGGACCAGTTCTGATGCCTTCTGAGTGTCTCCAAGGAACAAGACTCCTCCAACCCCGTCGTTAATGAAGATTTTGAACAGGACTAGACCCAATATTTGGAGCAGAGTTTTTGCTCCAGTGTTTGCTATATAATTCTAAGAAAGTGGGAACTGTGGAGCTGCGTTTCACACTGGCTTTTGTGAAATAGGGACTAGCATGGCCACAACAAACAGCATCTCACAGCAGTTATCCTTTGCCTGTAATGAGACCTCATGGTTTGAATTCTGCCTGGGCAGATTTTCCATTCAACAGAAAAAGAGAAAACGAAAAAAAAAAAAAACAAAAAAAATCACCAAACCAAACCAAAAGCAGAAGACAGTGTGTGAGGCACATGAGCCTACAGGGCACTTGTTTAGCTAGCATCTTCCCCAACAGATTTTTAACCCTCTATCCACCTTCACCCAAGCGTGACAGAGAGCACCTACTCACCCTTTAGTCCCTCCACACTCCCTCTGCAAGTAGAGCTTCTGTCTGGGGAGCCTGGACTGCAGCTCCCTCCAGCTCATCTACACAGAGCCCAGGGGGCTGCACCCAAGCAGGTACAGCTACGCTCTGCAATGCTGACATGGGGTGAGTGGAAACACAGCCCCATACTCCCGAGAACCTTGGAAAGCAGCAGCCAGCTGACAGAGAAGCAAGGGGAAACTCACCTGCCTTGCCTCCACCTAGGTCACGGGAGCACTGATATGGAGAGGGCAGCACATCTGCAGGGAGCTGAGGTTACTCTGTGGCCAACAGAACTTGAAGCAGAAGGAAAATAGTGTTAATTCTTAAGAAATTAGGGTTATGCTGGCTGTGCTGTACAGGGTATAGTGTGTAATTTAATTTTCATTCTAGTGGTTCCTAAGATAAAGCAGCTAGTTTTCAAACAGAGACAAATGGGCACCTGTCACAGGAGGTTTCTACTGCCACTGTGAGTCTGCTTGGAGAGCTGGGGTTAGAAGGGAGAGCCACTTCCCACACAGTGACTGCAGCTGTGACCCTCAGGCTTGGATAGGCTCTTGCTTTCCCCACTTCCCACTGACTCTGTGAGGAAGCAGTGGAAGTAGTAGCACACTAGCCTACTGCTGACTCATTTTCAAGTCTCCCTCTTCCCTCTATCCAAATTTCTGTGGTATATGCCAGAAATTGCCAGCTGCCCGTAGCTGTCTCCTCAGGGAACAGCTCCTTGGGGCCATCCTTTGATGTTTCCAAAATCACTCGCCCCCACAGAGCAGCAATGCACCCAGGCTGCCCCACGCAATGGCAGCAAAGACCAGCACCGAGAACCCTGGCTCCCTGCCATCAGGCTGCTGGTGGCCTGGAGCAGCAGGAAGAGGCAGATGTGACCACACTAAACTGGCAAGGCTCAGTCAGCCTTTATGGATTCAGCTGGGTTATTACTTACCATAGGAGCCCTCATTATCTATGTACAGCTAACTAGAGCTTAAAGAAGTTTCTAGTGAATGTTGATCCCGTGTGACAAGATAGCTTGGGCGGTAACTCTGAGAAGCAATAAAACATCTCTGATTTTTATTTGCTCCTGCTAAAGACTTGGATCTGTCTGCAGTGATGGAAGCAGCCCTAGAGGTTCCCAGCTCAAGCAGATGTTCGTGAACGGGACCTCCCTCAAACACACATCTCAGATGTGTATCTGGCACAAGGGCAGCTCTCTCCAGGTAAGCATCCCCAGGCTAGCCAGTGACTCCTGATCATGAAATCTCAGCAACACTTGATGTCCCGTTATATACACTGGCAAGATGGATTAATCCAGGTTACAGCACAAATCCCACATTTGAGAGATCAGACATGACTTCTCAGCTGGAGAAGACACCTGTCCTGTGCAGAGCTGCCCTGTGCCGCACACCCAAAGGTGAAGCAATGCACTGAGATGGTGGTGTTCAGTTTGAAGGACAAAATACCTGTGAGGTTCCCCAGGACAGACTAGTGTCTCTAACTAGTAGGGCAGGTGAAGGCCCATGTCGCGATTCCTCCTTTTCTTTGGTATCATACAGACACTACAAAGATATAAAATTTGAGAAATTTCTTGTGTTCTCTTTTGAGACAAGTTCCAGCATATTTACAGCAAGCAACCACACTGACCATCAGACTGCAGTATTTCTACAGGCTTCCCAAATTTAGCAATTTGGCTTTTAGCACTAAGCTTTTGATTAAAAATTCAAAGGGTAATTTTAATTTTCCATGTTAGGGTAAATCACTGCTCTTATTGGACTAGCAACACCAAAATGAGCCCCATCAATACTTCCTGTGGCTACTTCCCATCACCTACTAAGCAGCTCTTAATGTTACAGCATCAGGTCAAATTGGCATGGGCCAAACATGGCAGCTTCCTGGCTGGCATTTATGGCTCAGGCTTGTGTTGCTTTCCCACAAGTTGTTCTGCTCAATTAACAAGAATTGTTCTTAAAAGTGCCAGTTTGTACCCAACAGAACCAATCTTTTTCTCTTATTCCAATCATGGGAAATAAGAACTAAAAGCAACCGGTGAAGTGGAAAGCTGCAAGTATGAAAAATACAAGATAGAAGAAAAAACCCCTCAAACTTCAAGGAAAATATTTTACTGGATTTCCCAAAGCAGGTATGTCATCCACAGCTTTACACAAAGAACAGAAAGGATAAAAAAATACTATGTGTTATTTAAAAAAAACTAATTGAAATACCTGACAACATGTATGTGTATATACATATCTATACATCTCTATATAAAACACATCCTCACTTGGTTCTCAGACAGCACAGAGTATTAAACAGCTTCAGTAATTGTTTTATGTTTCTAATTTCCAGGCCTGTAAGAAACAGTAGAAATAAGGACAGCTTTTGAAAACACCAGGAACTCACACTCAAGAAAAATGGCTCTGTCTGCTGGGTCCCCATCCCCAGCAGTGCAACCTGGGTTCAAACAAAAACAACTACAAAGGCTGTTTTAAACAAAACACTTGAGGAAGAGTAGCTAGTTACAATAATAATAATAAAGCTGTAGAAACAGTATTTCTAAAAGCCATGGTGCTCACTCTCCTCTCTTGAGCAACAAAGCAGAGTACCAGTGAATCACCCATTCACATCCACTCCAGTGAGCTGGAGCTGTGGGCATTAGGCCAAGCAACAGCAAGGCCATATCTTCTCAGCTCTGATGGCTGCTGGCCCAGAGACTTCTGAGTTCGTTCTTTCTTTTGCGGAAGGCTGTGCCCATAGCATGGCATTCTCATGCAAGCACAGAGCACCGGTGCCTTTTTACTCAGCAGTGTGTTCAAATCACTCCTGTGTAGCACCTGCAGCCACTGCTGCTGCCAGAGCTCCAGTACAGCCCTTCACCACATTTCCCTTCGTCACACTGTGGCTTCAGAGACACCACTTATTCTGCACCTATTTGTAACCCCTGAGCTTCGAAATAGTCTCACTTCCATTTCTGAACCAAGCTTTTTAATGAGCAATGTCATACAGAAGATCAGGGCAATCTCTGGGGGAGCTGGCAGCACCTGGAAGTTGGAAACACCACCTCAGCAACGGTCCAGCCAGTGAAAGTCTCTGTATTCGTGGCACAGGATCTTGGCTTCTCAAGGCTGTAACAAGCCAAGCCAAGCGTGTTTGATCTGGTGACAAAGGTTTTGTTTCAAGAAGTTCATGGAGCTTCAGTTGTTTACTGAAATGTGAAGGAGTGACAATACTATACTCACCCACATGTTCACACTCAACTGGAGACACGTCTGTTAACAACATACTTTAGGATTTGCTTGTGTAAGCATCTTCCGTACCTGCCATGTAAGCAGGACGCTGGTGCGGTGCTGTCTGCATTTGAATAGTCCCACCAAATCAGGGAAACAAAATCTTTGCAGATTTATGGCTTGTTCATAAAGATGATGGCATTTCATTTTGTAGAAGAGGTCACCTCATGGTGGAAGGAATTATCTGTGGACCAGTGCTTCCTGAGTGCTTCCCACAGTAGGTGGGAACACTGCAATGGCACAGAGCATGTTTGGTACTGAGCAAGCTTTTGCCAAGTGAACTCTCGAATAGTTGAGACAGAACTACAGAATCCCCTTTCTCCCAAGTCATTCTAAGCTTGTTTCCATAAAACCACGCTGTCCCACAAAGAAAGCAATTCCTTTCCTTTACACACTCAGAAACACCAATGGCCATCCTGTGTCTGTTAACAGCCGGCAGCCTGCCCGCATCAGTACACTCATAGTGAGCCCATCATCTCCACTGCTATAGATTTACTTGGGTCACCGCACCACCGGCTGCCATCGCTTGCCCTCAAATTTGCTCGTTACACTAAACCAAGTTTAGTTTTTGACTGCACCACACATTGTGGGCCAACATGTGGGAACACACTAACTGCAATTCTCAAGGTCTGTTTCTTAACAAATAACAAATGTTAAGGCCTCTGTCAGTAAGCACACAGGCAGTTACCATCAGAAGATGTTGCCTCTAAATACTGCTGGTGTGGCCTGTTATGTCAACCACAGCCAACCATCAGCTCCAGCTTTTCCTTCTCCAGAGGTTGTTCTCTGGCAACTAGAGGCAGTAGCAAGCCTTTGCAGAGCAGCTCTTCTCTTTGTAGAAGACCAGCATGGGACCAGCATGGAAAGTGTTCCTTGGGAGCAATGCACTGACATCACCCAAGAGCAGTGTGTAAGGTCCCAAAAGTCTTTTCAGAAAAATTGACTGGCCCTTGCATCATTCCTGTGAGACGCTCCAGTGATCCAAGGATCTTGCTAGTTCAGAGGTTTGCAAAACTTGGTTCACCATCTTGCAAAGCTTCTCCTATAAGCCTCCTGGTGCCATGTGTTTGCAAGCCACTGTCCTTACTCAATATATTACTGAATGGCCATGTGTTTGTGAGCATTGAGTGGCTTTTTCTGCTGGAAATAAACCACGGAGTTAAGAGTCCCATGCCCAAAACACAACAATGCATGCTGGAAGCTGAAGCTGAGAAAGGATACTCAGATATACAAAATAACAATTACAAGAGCTGGGGGAGAAGGTGGCAGAAAGGATAGATAAATGCCAAGTACTGTAGATGTAACTGATATCATGCAAGTGTAAAACAGAAATCTTTAAAAGTAATGGAGTAATGACAGGCTAAATATTGCGTTACAAAAAAAAAGTAAAAATCAGGCCCTACATGTGAAAGGCCAACATACAATAGTCCTAAATCCTGGTACAAATAAAGGAGCGGTGAGATTAACGGGAGGAAGGCTTTAAGCAGACACCTCTCCGATGTTTTCCCCTTAAGTCATTTAAACAGAACTGTAGCACTGGGAAAATCCTCTGCCATGACAACTCTGTTCTGCGCTGCCAAGACTCAGCACCCAGGTATGTTGTCCATACATGACCGTAGTGTAGCTTTGGACATTCGGTGTGCCTCAGCACATGAATCCACGCCACAGACAGTTCAAAATCACATGTGATTCATTTACCATCCCACGTTAAGATGTGGCATCCCTCCGGCCCATCTGCAAAATGGAAGAAGACTGACTCGTGAGGATAAACCCCAAGAGAAAATTCAAGCTAATTAGTCTATGAGAAGTTATAAGGTGATTTTGGAGAAGCATCACTGAAGACATGCATCTTTGTGCAGTTCCCTCTCTGGTAACGGGGCTTATCTGCTCCACATTAACAGTTCAGAGCTTGGCTCAGACGCACTCCGGGCACAGGACAGAATCCCTGTGTGCATAGGGTTCAAGGGCAACATGTCAGTGATGATGCTGGAGGTAGGCTGCTGCTTCCAAAGGCAGAACTGCTCTTAAAATAATCCAAACTCCATGGCAATCACTTCAGCAAAATAACCCAGCCAAATAGAAAGATTCCAGTTGATAACAGTGTAAGTAAAAAACCCGATGTCTACTCGCCACTGAGCATTCTCCAAGATCACCAAAAGCAGCATTTTATTCATCCTATTTTCAAAACCTTTGTTATCACAGTTACAAAGTCAGGACAAAAAAGGAATGTGACAATGAATGCTGAATTCCAATTCTTACTTTTTTATGACGTATTTCTACTTTTATGTACTTTTCAAAATACCGTAGAATACTGATCAGTCTTGATTTTTCTGCCAATTTACATCCCCTTTGCCAGGGAAGAGACCAACCAGGTGTGTACTTGTGAAACATTTTAATAACATTAACGACTTGAAACTCAAGGCAATTTTAGCACCGTTTCCAGAGGTTTTCCTCCTCCTGGGGTATCAAAGGCAGGGAACAATGAAACCAGTAATATTACAAAAAAGAACACAACCTCCATATGGCAGAAAGTTAACAATGTCCTACAGTACACAGACCCCAGCTGGACATTCAGCTACACTGCACTATGTACTCACCAGGTTTATACAACTTGACACAAACACAGAGGGAAAAAAATGATAATTGCAGCAAAGGCTGAAACTTGAAAACCAGAAGGATCCAGAGGCCATGGCAGGGTTTTAAACCCCTGCTGGACTGGGCTAATCCACCTGGAGAACCAAGTGTAAAGGAACCTGACGTCAGCAGCACACATTTAAGTTTTATATCACACACATATGAGGTGCATTACACATTTATGATCTGTGCTAGAAAATGCAAAGAAAAAAAAGCCCAGTGAAGTTAGTGATCAGCAGAAGTGCACTATTTGTCTCTTCAGCAGATCAAGGCTAAGAAGGAGCTTCCACAGTTGAAAACAGACTTCCCTCAGTTTGATGCATGTTGCCACGGAAAGTTAAGATAAAAGCAAATGCCACAAGAGTCCAGGAAAGGAAAAAATCTATGTGTACTACAAGAGATAAACTATATATCTTTAGCTCAGAAAGGTAAATCTCCTTATCTGGAAGAACTACTACATCAAAGTCTCAACCTGGAGCATTCATCTAAAGAGACTGGTACAGAACTGCTGCGGAAAGAGTATTTTCAAAGACATTTGAAATCAATCCCTCTGTGAATAAAAAACACATAGATGAAGAATATACATACACAACTTACACTCCTGCAAAAACGTAGTCACCTCATCACCAGTCCTGGACCTCACAAAAATTGCACAGATTTATGAGTGTTTCTGAAGGTGTTTCACTTGGAATGGAAAATGGCCCTTCATGTACAAGAACGCGGCACTTAACATATTCTGTTTACAGAACGTGGCAGTAAAAGGTCAGATGCTGAGAAGAAATGTCTGAATGAAGAGAGAAATCTTGTAATACTCTTTGAGAAAGACAATCTCTACAAGATTGCTCAAGCTATAACAAACACTGTTGAGGAATTTGTCTCCAAAACTCTGCACTGGACACTGCTGCATCAGAACATCTAATGGACAACAGCGTTTGAGAGAGGAATTCTCTGAACAACCACAGCTTTTCAAATGAAATTCAAGACTATGTTTTAGACGCAGGATCCAAGGAATTATCAGAGTGTCATGTGACAACATGACATGGTCAGCATTTTTGCATTTAGTAAAACATAAATTGTGCCAGTCTTAACTTCTGGAAAGTCCTTTCCTTCAATGTAGCACACAGTTCTCTTTGGGAACCAGAGAAGGGTGGAAATCCACAGAACCGAAACAATCTTCCACAAGCCAATCTGGGACAAAGGACATGATGGAGAAATATTTATCACCAAAAGTCACAGGTTCATCTGTTCCCCAAACTGACCCAAACTGTCACTTCTGGTTTTAGTGAGGTAAATTGAGATTTTCTAGTCAACTTTTTGTTCTGCTCCAAGTTAATCTTCAAGTAGGAGGTTCAGATGTTCACTGTTAGCATACTGCCAGCAGTGTGTCATACTCACCATGTGTCTTTCCCCAATGTATTTGTAGATAAATCACTTAAAGGGTATCTGAATACACTTCTCAAGCTACATCTGAAACATACATACTACAAGGAAGCTAAAGCAGAGTTGTAAGTAAAAATGTGGATGCTTATACTCAAGCTAACTGTAGGGCCACTCCTTCAGCCTTACAGGAGATTCTCTCTACCTGCTGGGAGAAGGGAAAGGAAATACAAATCATTATATTCCTAATAAAGGAATATGTAGATTTTAAACTCCTTGGAAGAGGGCATTCACATTCCTCCTTAAGTATAAAGTACCTACTGCAGAAGACACAGTGCTCACATCATACACTGGGCAAACCTGTTTGAACCGTTCACATTAGAGCTTCGACTTCATCTCTTTGTGAGCGATCTCAGCAGCGTCTCTGAGCAAGTGAAGTTCTGAGATTTCTTAGCCAGAGTGAAGATATCAGGTCCTTCTATCAGAAGTACATTTAGTGCTTTTGCTTGGATATTTATCCTTTTTTTTTCTTCATTCCAAATGGGGGAAAAAAAAGCAAAAGATGCAATACAAAACCTTGGAAGGCTTCAGAAGAGCTATTTTTTGCTACAATATAAAGATTCTACAATCCCAAAGCAGCAACCAGCAAGCTAAATCCCATTTTCCATTAGATGTCAGCAGTGGTCAAGCTTTTCAGCAGGATATAAAAAGACCACTTAATTACAATGCCTCTCCTTAAGGCAGAAGAAAGATCTTATCCTGTATTTAGACAGCACATTAGGTTCAATGGGGCGCCAAATTCCTGACTGTGGACTACAAATGGTACTCCATACAGTGCAATGGTAATCCACTGATTTTTTTTTGCATAGCAAAGTGGTGACTTACTTTCACAAGAAGGTGGTAATGGTTTCAAACGGTATCTGGCAACATGAAACCACAAAGATTTAACTAGAGTGGAAACAATTTGAAGCTTGCAGGTTTTGTTTGGGGTTTTTTTTCTCCAATTTAATCCCAACATGAAATCAAAGCTTTAGTGGCAACTGGTTGTCGTTACCTGAAAAGAACCAAATTTTGATTTCTGTGCAACTCTGATTGGAGAGCACCACGAGATCTGCTGACAGCCAGCTTAATCTGGCCACGTCTTCTTCAACTGGTGAAGACTCCTCGCTTGAACAAGAATTGTGAGCATCCACAGATGAGTAGTGTAGGTGTTTGCCGCCTAAGCTGTGTTTTCTGTACTTCAGATATTTAATATAGGATCAGCAATGGTAATCAAATAAAACTTATTACTACTTGCATCACTTACCAAAACAGAATAAAAATATAATCTTTAAACATTGCCTAAGATACTTTGCAGCCCACATATGGCGTAGTGTCAAACAGTCATCATCCGTATCACCTACCTGTCAAAACAAATACTTATTTTTCTTGCATTTACACTCTGAAGCAGAGAAAAAATGCAGCTCTGCTCCCTTTCTGTGCCAATTCTCAGAGAAGAAGAGTACATCCTACAAGATTTAAACAGAAGAAATCTTATTTTTTTAAAGATGCTTATATTTTTGCAGGAGCAATGTTTCACTTTGCATAATCAGTCAATGGCTTGAGCTTTTAAAGAGAATTAAAAATTACTTTCAAATCACCCTTAACAGATAAACTGCTTTCTAATTCAGCTTGCTCAACTCTACTTTTGACCTACAGACACAAAATGCTAGGGATTAGTTTCAAATTCTCTTCTACAAATACCTCTGCTGTCACTTGCTAGAGCAGACACCTGAGAAAGAGGAGCTGCTAGCACATTTTAGTCACAGCTCAGATAATCAGAGTAAAACTATCTGGTTTTGGGTTTTTCTTGTTTTGATATTTCTTCACTTAGATGGAGAGTTTTCACTTCTCATGTGGTGGTGTTTTGTTGTTTTTTTTCCAGGGAGCACTGCAGTTATAATTTCTCTCCAAAGCAGACAGTTCAGATGCCATCCTAATAAAAATCATCAGAAATGTCTTCTGTAAGGCTGAACATTCATTCATAGACATGTATCTGGACCAGTTAAGGAAACAAACTTTGTCCCAGTATGGAGAAACAGCCCTAGAGAAACGCCTTCCCTATCAAAGCGATTCCATCCAAGAGCTCCACAAGTCATAAAAATATTAGGAAAAAATCCAAAACCATTTCCACTCAGGCAGCTTTAAGGTTTTGCGTACTCATACCTTACATCTTAAAATTCAAAGTGACCAAAGCCTCCTGATCAGAAACCTAACACAAAATGGAATACATATGCAACCTCAAAACACTTTGCTCTCTCAACTTCCAATACCTTTCTGGACTTTTTGGTAACAGCACTTGTGCTTACCTGTTTTGAACAAAAGCCACGAATAAAATAGTTGTACACCACCACACTGTAAGAACCTGGACCTCCTTTGAGGTCCTTGGACCTTACCTTATTTGAATTTCTTCTAACAGCAGTTTGAGTTCACACTGCAAATGTGCAGATCTCAATGAGATGGCCACCTCTGCATCTCAAATAGGTTCTCCTATAACATGCAGCTTGTCCCGGAGCGGTTTGAACACAGAGTGTCAGCAAATTTCAAGTTCAGTATTGACATCTCATTTCCCAGAATTAATCTGGGAAACATTAAATAATGAAGAGAGGCTAATAAAAAGGAACCATGTACCCATCAGTACTTAGCTTTCTGAAGATGTGGAGCATGTGAATGTTCCACAAGCAAAGAAAACTCTCTGCATTGCTTTCCCTTTCCAGTCCACGTGTGTCAAGATACGATAGTCCAAGAGAGTTCCCGGGTTTCAGGTCAGTCAACTCACAGCCTGCTATAGCTGCACACTGGCAGAGACATTAAGAACTTCACAGAAAAAAAGCATGATTTGCCAGCAACCCAGATCAACCCCATTTTCTTCAGCACCTGAGGTCTGTCCAATATTGTGTGGGTTCCCAAAATTTCACAGCAGCAATATTAATAATAAAGTGGAAGCATCTGCTGAGGGAAACGGTGTCTGAAGGGCATGAAACAATTCATCATGACAGCTGCATTAAACAAACAGCCAAAGAATATTTTTTCTTCTGGTAACAATAAATAAGTTTTGGTGGCAACAAGCTGTATCCCAGGCTGAATTACTTCACTCCTTTGACAAGGATTCTTAGACTGTTCCAATGATGTTTAAATCTCAACCTAGAAAAAAAAACGGATTTTGGCTGGCACGGTCATGTTCTCTCTCATTTGAGCACACTAATGACAAACTACTCTTCTGCAAGAGACACACTTTTTAATGTGACACTCAGTTGATGATTCTTTGTAATTTTAACTGTTTGACTGCATTAGATGTGTGCCTTTTGGGAATAGGTTCATATGTTTATTACAACTCTAACTCTTCCAATTAAATCCTTTAATAAAAACCAATATTGAAATCCTACTTAGGATCTCCATGTTATCTAAATGCTTGCTCAGAGATTAAAAGGCTTCAGAAAACAGTAAAAAGAAAAGAGTCTCTCAGACAAACAACAGCAGTGATGCATTCTGTTTACCAAGAGACAGGCAAGGAGCAATTAATGGTCAAGGCTCACAAAAACGACTGAAGAAAAGTCCAAAAACCACCAAACCCAATGTGGTGGGTAAAAAGTGAAACACTAACTTGTATCCACAACAGTTCTTTCCTTCTGAAGACTGGGAACTACTAATGCAAGGTCAGTTGTTTATGTGTGTTGATGTAAACATTTAAACAACACAAAAACACGACAGGTCCAGAACTGACATAATATTCTAAGCTATACTTTCACTCTTTCATATCACAGTCAGACCATCATGCTTAACCAGCAACCCTACAGTAAAACACAAGACGACTGAAGATGACAACTAAGCTCTTGTCACACAGCAACAGCACGTCTTCGGTTGCACGTTCCCTTGAAGAACATGTAGTTCTACCATGAGACAGGTAGTTTCAATATTTGTTAAAAAGCAGACAGTATTGAGAAAAATGGAAATGCTCTAAGGAATTGTCATTCACAGAAAATACTGTTTTAACGGTGAACTCTGCTCAAGAGGTTGCAGCTCCATTCTGCAGCAGCCGATGATTTTTTCAGAGTTGGATTTTTCAATGTGATGCACTGCACAGAAACAGTCCAACTTAGCACAACTGCATGCACAGTCAAATATGGATGATTATCCAAAAGCGTTGGATGCATACTTTCCTATCCAGTCATCAATGAAAGTGGACATTCTTTCTCTTCAGTGCTGTGAAAGATTCTACTGCTAATATCAGCAAGTAGGTGACAAGAACTAAATCAAGATCAAAACTTACTAAATTCCATAGTGAGGGGTTTTTCAGACAACTCAAAAATCACTAATCACCAACCTCTGACTATGAGACGAGCACAGGACTATCCAACTATTCTCACTTCTGTCAAGCTGCAACAATGACTTTTTTTTTCCTTTTTGCTTAATTTCTTCAATCACTGAAAGACTAGAGTCTGTAGAATCTGTTACAGGTTGGAGGTCTGGCATGAGTTATTTTGTTTGAGAGTCACTTCCCATGACGCAGATGAAAACTGACCTGCTAAACACTCAAACCAACCAAAATAAATTGCAAAGATTATGGAAAAATGTTTCTGTACTACAGAAACAGAAACATTCTGAAGTTCAAGGAAGGAGGAAATCGACAACAACAAAAAGCCCCTAGCCCTTCAGCCTGTTCTGATCAAACAGTTTGACAAGCATTCTGCAACAGGATGATTTACGTCTCAAATTTTACCCTAAACTTAAGATCATACATTTTCTCTCTGTTCTCTGGGTAAAGTATAACTTCATGTTTATTCTCTGCTCATCTCTCTTCAATTCTACATGCACCCCAGAACAAACACTGTGACCCCTTTAGGTGTTGTCTGCTAAAATAACTTTCAAAATTGTTAAATACAATAAACAATGTGATCAGTTCTGTCACGTGCAATGCATCTGCATGCTCCAGAAATACTACATAGACTGGAAAGGAAAAGGTTAGTATGGATTTGGTTTAGGTGTATTACTAAAAATACAGGCACAATCATTACTAGTTCTTAAAAGTCAAAGAACAGCAGCAACTCTTAATGGTGTGCCATGAGGACCCCAGTTGTTACCGGCAACGGATGAGGAGACCAAAACACATTTGTCACATATGTGAGAGGAACTTTTCCGAAGCAAAGCTTGCCTGACTTCCACAGCAATATGCAGCACTCATTTCTTGTTAGCTACTGGTTTTCCTTTGTCAACAAATCTCAGTCAGAATTCAGAGAGTACTTGGCGACATTTAAAAAAGAAAGTATTTATGCTACACAATACTATGTGTACACAGAAAATGCATATTTATTACCCTCCACTTTAAAAAACACTGCATTCAGAGTGCTTGATTTTCTTGTATTAAAACACATTTGGGGCACAACAAAAGTTCAACTACTCCCCTCATTTACCAAGGAGCTTTCACAATCATGTACCACAGACGAGGCTGAGAAACATCCAAAAACCAAACCATCAGAACAGCAAACAAAACCATCTGTTTGCATCACAGCTCTCCTTTAACAGCGTGAAACGCCATCACACCAGAACTCTTTTTTTATCAATTTAGACACAAATTGCAAAGGAATCACTCAGCAGAGCAACAAAGAATAGCAGAGAAAGAAATTCAGGACTTCATTTTCTTCCTTCAGAGAGACAAGTAGAAAAAATTCAGCTCAGCAGTAAAACAGTAATTATTTTCAGGTTTAAACACTTTGCCTGAACACAACATTGTTAACACAAAGTATTTGCTTCAAAACCTGACAGGACACAAGAAAGTTTTTACCAGCAAACTCACTGCTGTGCAGAAGTGAAATACCAGTATCAATGAAGAATTTGCACCATTTTTAATACTGTGGACTACTATTAATTTATCTTTTTTAGCAAGCTAAACACATTTTTTAAAGGAACAGAAGGGTATGACTTCTGTCTTTGTTGTTTCTTTTAATGATGTTTCTCTATGAGACAGTAGACTTACGAACGGAATAAAATACCCTGATAGGGATCAGCATCAACTAAAAGACGTGAGACCACAATTCATTTTTCCGGCTGCCCTCCAGAGAACTCTGTAGTGCCTGTTTTCAAGTTGAGCATTAAAGAAATGTTTTTCATACATTACTACCTTGAGTATTCCAGAACCATCCAACAGAATTTATACTCATGCAGTAATGGAAATTTGAAATAAATGAGAAACTATGATCCAAATCCATAACGATCGGAAGGATCAGACACATATGACACCTCAAGGCCAGCAAAACCTGGAGCCATAATGGAGCTGTCTATGAGAAGAGCAGCAGGTGATAATAAACCTAGAAGACAGGACACATTCCAGAATTTAAGCACAGCATCTCTTCCAGGTAAGGACAGTTCTGAGCACTGTCAACGCGTGAACACAGACTACATTTAAAATGTCAAACAAATAACATGCTCTATGGTCCACCAAGAACACAGAGTTTATAGTGAAATTTATTGTTCTGCTTCCTAGTACAATAAGCTACGAGGTACATAACAGTATAAAACAAGAACAGCCACAAAGCAAAGGTGATAAACATTCTGTGACGGTACAGTGCAGGTAACGTCTGTCTAATCCTTCCACTTTATCCCACAAACAGCAGCTAAAACTACTGGCCCTCCCCCTCCCTCCCCTTCAAAAAGTATTAAAAAGTAAACTGCCTCTCTCACTTAGGAGCAGCGGAATTTGTTGGGTTTTTTTTGAGGACACTGGTTATTTGCCAATATCTCAAGAAAACTGCTGATACTAAAGTAACAAATAACAACCGTGAAAGTGGGAGTGACATGACCCATGCAAGATGCTCATGACACCTTGGTTCACTTCTCAGAGCAAATGGCCTGTAAAGAAAAGAAAAGTTTGTTACACCGAGTAAAACAGCAATTAATGTTTTCAAAGTTAAGATACAAGAAGCAAAAGCTGAACTAGACAGGACTAGGAGCAGAGCTAAACTACTCTTTTAATGAAAACACTATCTTGCTGCTAATAAAATTTGGAGATTCATAGCTGACAACTCTTGTTTTAGATGCTGTACAGGAGAGTGCATATCAACATGGGCACAGCTGACACCTATTATACGAGGCTCCAAATCAAATAATGTTGTCAGGGAAAACCCTAACAATGACATGAACTGCAGTCTCAACTCTTAAAAAAAAAAAAAAAAAAATCGCAAAAACCATCGAGGCTATAAACACACAGGGGACTGAACACTTACCTTTTAAAGGCACAAAATTCCATTTAACCCCTTTTTCATATATACTTGGTGCGGTTGAGGGCTCTCTCAGCCAGATGACCACTTTCATCTGTTATCTTCTCCCAGTCTGTTTGGCCAACAACAAAACCAATGGCCCTTTTCCTGTCTGCATCTTTTTTTTCTTCTAGATCTGCCCACCGCACCTATGGAGAACATACTATCAGTAGGACAATCTCTTAAGAAATCCAGAGACAAGTCTAGGGTTTCCACTGCAGGCAAGAGTAAAAGAATTCCGATTTGTACTTGTTTTCATTCAAACAGGTCAGTATTATTTTGTTTTCTGATGGGCAAAGAAGGAAACTACACCAGTTATATTTTTAATGCAATCCCCAGTGTTCCATGAAACAGAGGAAAGGTATAGATGATTAGCCTTTTCCATTGCAATGCTAGAATTCTGAGAGCTGAAGGATAATTACTACAGTAATTTCTCTGTCCAAAGCAATGCTTTCTGCAAGAAGAATTATCAGAGTTACTTAGTATCTTCATCTTCTGTACCACCTGTATTTCAATTGCACAGAGGTAATACCTAGAAGATGACTATGATACTACAGAAAGGCAGTGTTAAAGAGCAACTGAGCAATGGGTGAGTGAACGAGCGACAGGTTTCTTCTCTGTCTTCTGTGACATCTCTATTTAAACCTCTCTACTTCTTTAGACTAAGTTCTTCATGCATTTGTTATCTCCCATCTTTAACAGCTGCTGCCATCTCCTCTCTCACTTCTTCCCAGTCATGCAGACCACCTGCATTCATCCTGTTCAAACATATACAGTCAATCCCTCACCCACAAATGCAGGCACCAATGTGAGGGAGTGCAACAGGGAGAGGGGAGTGAATGAGGTGATCAGGAAGGGCTACAGTCCAGAAACTCAGCTGGAACACACTGTTGCAGGACAAAAAAAAAAAAACCAAAAAAAACCCAACCACCCTACTAAGTGAAGGAGGTCATCCTTGACATCCTAACTGATTAATCCTATTTCAAGCCAATCTGTTACCTGGGGACATAACTTTAGAACCTGTCTACCAGCACTTCTCTATTCTACATTCTACCTGGATCTCCCCAGACATTCCTGCTGATAAGTAATGTCCACTTTCTTCCACCATCACTTCCTCTGCCAATGCCTTATTATCTCCATTCCTCTCATGCATGCTGTCCAGTACTACCATACATGTTTTCTATTTGACATTACAGTACAAAACAAAGCCCAAACACTGACAGCTAACTCAAACTATTTTTAGTAGCCAAAGTTGGTCTTTCTATTTCAGAGACAAAAAAAACAATCCAACCCCACAGTTTTAACTCTTCCTATTACCTCTTTCATCTTCCTCTATGTTTTTTTTTCCCCCTTCATTCCACAATGGTATTTGAAGATGTAGCATTTTGTGTTGAGAACAGAACTACAGATAAGGTGGTTGAAGCCAATCTCTTATACACTACCTCCCAAGTTTTAAGCAAGGTATATGGCAAGGAGATAGCATCTACAAGACTTAATTGGTATAAAATCTACATAGCTGATGCTTTCCTCAGATTAATCTTTTTGAACCTAAGAACAGTATACTGTTACTCTGCCTACTTATTATAAAACCTAACAAAGAATACCTTAATCAAAGGACTATCTTGTCCTGGAGTCTGCACTGTGTACCACACTATCTCTACAGGTTGCTCTTAAACACAGTGCATTATCTCCCTCAGCAAGAAATGTGACATGATTCCATTCTCCATCTCAAAAGCCATACCAAGAACAGTGAATCTTTACTATCTACAATTCCTGATTTTGCTATCATTAATCTGCTTAATTCTGCAAGATCTTACTGTCAAAAATATTCTCTTATATAATCTAATGAAACAGCAAAGTGAAAAGTGCGCCAGTGAAACTTCCACATTTGTAGACACTGAATGACTTGATACAAAGTCTGTTTCACAGAGACCATTAAATGGCAATATACAGACACTAAGTCATTTGAAAATTTATTACCCTTTTTTTTCCAGGTTCAGAAGCACGTGTATCATAGTCATCTGGAAGCTGTAGATAATCTTCCATTCTGCTGGCAATTGCTTCCCAGTCACGTTTCCTTTTAGTGCCAGTCCGCAAACCATCCAGCTTGTCTGAGAACAAACACAGAGCCTCAGAGTTAAAGGAGATTTTTTTTTCTCTACTATTCACACAACAAGACGAGAGTGGAAAAAGTTTTTCTAAAGAATGAGCAGAATTTGTACACCCAGCTTGTCTTGACAGGTGGAATGATAAGAATTGAAATAAACTAGAGAAGACTCAACAACCATTTTCAAGATTTATTGATCTTTCACATTAACTGTGTGGTAATAACAGTCTCATTATTTGTATGAGGGGAAAATAGCTTGCTTTTCTGGATATTCACACTATATGGAGTCTGTTCACAGCCACCAACAGCTAGGAACCACAGATCTGTCTTTCTGTATTTGAACACAATACTAAGGCTGTAGAATTTTTCCCAAATTTGGGGTTTAATATTGTGTCAAATATGGCATACATGTAGTATCAGGGAACAAGTGACAATCACATAATTTAATGCACCAAAGACAAGTTTCTGAGATACTGCTTCTGCTAAACAAAAGAACTCCTTGGAAGCCCTGATCTTCCATTTTTCTTTCCCCACAAAGAAAACACACTTCAAAAAAAACTCCAGGGCTGGAAAAAGAAAAAAATATCTTAGAATCTTTTGTTTCATGATGTAAGAGGTGAGTCATGAATATTTCAGTAGCACATATGTCCAACAGTCATAATTTTCTTCTTTTTCTTATTGAATCATAAGACATGAGGAGAAACAATTCCATTCCTAGGTTCTAAGATTTTATTCCTCTTTGGACACTCATTTTCAGTGAAAAAACACAATGCATTCTTGAAATCATGTGGCAAACTGCTTTTGGAAAGGAGAGGAAGCATTCATTATAAGGTTATGAACAATAAAGCATCTAAATGAAAATGGCTTTACAAGTCAAAGACAATGCTAGTGCTTCTGTCGATGTATGCTACCATTTTATAAGCCAACAATTCAAGTATATGCAGAAGGAATACTAAACTTGGCATCATATTCAGTGAATCATTTCCAGTGATGTCAGTAACATTGTTTCAGAAGTCACTGATGTAATTAAATATACCCACAAAAGGCCTCAGAAATAAACCAAACACAAGGCAGCATATTTTCCAGACAGCAGAAGAGGATGTTCAAAGGTGTGTATTTTAAAGAAGCTCGGTTTAGAGATGATTTTTCTTACTTAATATGGGAGACAAAAGAGCAACAACAGAGAATATGTGAGGAAATGGTGATGTAGACATGTTAATATAATTTAAATGCCATAAACTAATAAAGTAGTTTCTCCCTCATACAACTCGTTGCCCCATTTCCTTGGAATAGATACAGAATTTCTTTTAAGAAAATGCTTGAATCCCCCTCGGCCTTTTAAAGAAAGTCAACATTTAAAGAAAATTGTGCAGAAGACTTCTATCTGTTACACGATATCTCGTTACACAATTCAGTTAAGGTTCTTCTTATGCTCTAAGTTAAATCTGCGATAGTATGCTGAAGTTCAATCTCCACAGAAAGACGGCACTCCCTCTAGAAGACAAAATTGATTTGCATAACATTCCTGTTACTCCAGCACATAATGTACTTGCACTATTCTTTGGTATTAGTCTTAGGTCAATCTGTGTATATCAATCATAACATAAAGGTTTCCTAAAAAAACGACAACACTGAAAGGAGAGCAACAAACACATTGAGCATCATTGAGGAACAGGAACTGAAAACTCAGGATCTCTCTGTTGGCAAATGCCTGCACACAGACATATTCTTGTTGGAAGACAATATGCTAAGATGCAAGCTCCTCTCATTACCAATGTGGAAGAAGAAAGAGTTCAGTCTCCCACTCCCTGCTGCACACAGGCCGATTGAAAACATCGCCAAGAAAATGTGTAACTTTCAAAAATCAAGAGTGGAGTTCAGAAGGCGCTCAGAATGTGAGTTTCCCCTCTGTCCCTTTTTGTTACTGCTACTCAGAATTTATTTTAAAATATGTTATCTCCTCCCATGTTTGAAGTTGAACTGCTTTTCCAGAGGGATCTGCCTCCATCCATACTATCATAGTTCACGATACACGTGCCATGCAGTAGACACACCACAGAAATGTCAAAAGCCTACCGTAACCATTATTTGAGAATATTCTCTTCTGGAAATGAGACAAGGTATCATTTTGTAACAATGGTGCTCGGGAGTATTTATGGCAGACACTTACTTAGTGTTAAACTACCAAACATTATTTTATCATCCAAGATAATGAAGCAGCAGCATTTCTGAAAACCTGCAGAACTTAAAAACTCACCTTTATAATTTTAACAATAAAGCACCTAAAAGTAACTGACTTAATAAGCTCTTCCAAAAATGAAATTAAACCAATCAGCTAATTTTTTCCCTTCTTATACAAAAGCCAAAGTTTCATGTAAAATGCTATTTGCATTCTAGACCAAATTTCACAATGGTATCAAACTTCAGCTATGCCAGAGCTCATTTCTCCTTTCCTGAAAGCCTGTAGAACTCATCCCTAAGTCACAGTTTGAAACAGCGTACTGTGCTGAACACTGCAAACATGCTCAGACTTTTACAATGGCAGTCCATTTCTGTAAATTTAAATACAGGAAATCCATATGCACTCTGCACTGAGACACACCAGTGATTAAACTTTAGAATCAGAATTTGGCTGTGCACTCATAACACACAAGGAAATTATATACCACACACATACTCGGAGGAATGCATCACCCTGCCAAAGTAAATCTGAACTAAAGCAAGAGCTCTGGGGCATAGTGATTGTCACAAATCAGCATTGCAGCTAAAGAACTTCAACTTCTCAGATCTTTTCTGAGTCTTACTGTAGTCAGTAAGATCTTACTGTGCTTTCCTGAAGAAAGAGCTACTCAGAAATAAAACAAAAAACCAAAACAAGACTCACAGTGTTGGTTTTTGGATTTTGCATTTACATCACTTCTGCAAATGTGTGCCCTCTGGGACTAAAGCAATAAACCTAATGGGTGGGCCAATTCCCGGGAAATAACTCAACTTTGGAATAACAAATGCATGCCAGTTACAAACCTTTCAGGAAGTAATTTTGATTGGTCAATTACAACAAAGTCTTACTGTGAATTAAATATAGTAAGTCTTACTCAGAGACTGCAAGTGCTTAAAACGCATACCTTGAGCTAAAAGTTGCAGAGCAATTTTTCAAAGACACAGCATGCACTGAACAGAAATGCCTGGCTTTAAAATGTACGTTCTTTCAGAATTTACTTTTAATCTATAGCTCTATGTATTTAAAAAATAATCTAGAGGGTAGTTACAACAGTAAAATTGTGACTACAGATTTAATAGAAAGATCTTCACAGCACCTTTGTGTCTTGCAGCATGCCAACAACCTGTTTGTTAAGAGTCTGTTAAAGGATTATTGCAACAGCCTTGCAAGTAACCTACTTTAGCATCAAATTGACTCTGCTGCTGGCTCCCCATTTTATATTTCAGTGGAGATGATACAAAAATCCTGTGTTTAATATTATGGAGTTTTCATGTGGAAAGAAACACACCACCGTTCTTTGCTTCCATTTGTTAGCAGTATTGATCATGAGAGAGGTTCAAATTATGAAAGGTACATGTAAATTTCTGCCACAGCCACACTCTCCATATTGCTAGAAACTACACATAAAACTTCAATATTTTTTTAGAACATACTTTGGACTCCTGTGATGTTTGTGAAACACACAGGATGACTTCAATTTCACCATATGCAGCACAAAGCATCTGTTGCTACTACTCAGTGCTTAAATAAGTGTAGGTTATTTGGAATACAACGCAATGTATGAGAGCACTCTTCAGCTATACAGTTTGCCAGTACTATCATTTCATACATTATTGCAAAAAAAAAAAAGAAAACAAATCACTATAAACTTAAGAGATTATCTTAATATATTTAAACAATCAACTCTAATAATAAAAACACACAGCAATCCTGAATTCTAACTGTCCAGCTGTCTGATATGCTGGAATCATTGAGTACAAGGCTCCTCCCGCTGTACTGTAGGTGCCACAACAATATATTGCACAAATATTTCAATGACTTCAGAGAGCACAGCAGCAGCAGATGGTGCAGCTAAGCAGTTAACAGCAAAAGACGAAAGCTTGCTTTACATAAGCCAGGACTTCTAATGCTGTTCCTATGGTGTCTAATTGTGATTTTGGTTATTGGAAGGTAAGGAAACACAGGGCTATATCACACATGCAGAAGCAAACCTCAAAATGTTAAGACATGCTGTGTCCCATTCAAGTATTTGTTACTTCTTATAGACATGACAGATAATAGTTTTATGCAGATTGCATTAATAAAATCTTCACTTAAAACCATTATTGTTAAAATCCCCAAAACTGATCATAACGACTACAAACTCTTTTCCATGCATTTAACTTCCACTATAGCCACGGTGCATGCATTTCAGTCTGAAAGTTGCTTTTGACTTTGATATAATCTTAGTATTAACTCTTATGCCTAACACAATCAGAAACGCTAATAAGATCAGGAAGCACAGCAAAAATAGTGCCCTCAAGCTCCCGGAAAGTCTATTCTGCATCCTACTAAGAAGAATTCTATTACTCTCCTGTAAATAAAAAGCAAAACAAGCTTTAACTTTTCAACATCTCAACTGTTGAAAAGATACTCTGAAGCCTAATAATTCAGAACCAACTTCAAAGCACGGCACTACTTTGCCCTCCTCACACATGTCCATTTTGGAGAGTGAGAAACATCTTCAATATAGTTAGCTAGAAGGCATGTCTCCAAGAAAGTAAGAATCTACTGACAACATTTAGATTTGGAAGAGAGGTATGCAGTGTGAATAAGAATGCAGTGTAATGTGAGCTGACTCTTTGCTTTTTAGAATACAGAAGAGATGAAAGAACAGAAATACTGCTTTTTAAAAATTTTAAAACAAGGTACTTTCCTTGAACAGATGGAAGAAAGGTCAATGAGTATATAAATCAGCAATGGTCAAAGTTATAACTCTCTTGCTTCTGGCAGAAGACAAATTCTTTTTCCACAGAGATGCTTTAGCAGTTTAAGATATGTGTATGAGATCAATACATTCATTTGTCTTTGATACGGAGGCACAGTAAAAATGAACATTCAGGTTTTGCAAACATCAGCAGATACCAACTATAAGAAACAGGAAAAAAATCAATACCCACCTAGCTTTGCCTCAGAAGTGTCCATCTCCCATTTGCTTTTCGGAATGTAACCCTAAATCATACACAGAGAGAAGCTCGGAGGATTAGAGAGAGACACACATGCATATCACTTTTGAACTGGAAACAGCATTATAATGGGAGCTTAAGGTATTTCTTTTGTAAGGCACAATTCTTGTTATCAGATGAAGGAAATAAATTACTCAGTATTTCAGAAGTTTTGCATCCACTTCTCATTTAGTGATTTTAGCAGCCCTTGCAAATCATTACAAGAGTGCTGCCCTCTGCAAACACAGAACTCCAGAATGAGTCTCACAGTCAGCAATGGTGCTGCATGCACAGATATCATTATCCCAGGTGGCAAGTTATTGCAACACAACTTATCAAACATAAAGAACATTCAAAGCTTTACAAATACAAATGAAAAAGTCACCGTAGTTATAAGCTTTTAAGAATTTACTACACACAAGCTTCACTTCATAGTCCTTTTGAAGGCACACATTCCTGTATGAGTGGTTAGTCCACAACTAAACAAAATTCTTGGTTTAAATTACAGTATCTACTGAATTGTTAAGATTTAAGTATTCTTTTTCATTTTAAAATAACTTTGTTCAATGATTCTTTTAAGACACCTTTTCCCTACAAATAATGTCATCATGTAGTATATGTAATAATTTTTACTCAGTTTATTCCTTGTAAATGAACATAATGATATCAAATTCATCAGAGGTATTTGTTTTACCTTCTCATTTTACACTGCTAGACAAGTAAGTCCTCACTAAGCAATCCCTTGTAAGTCATTTCAGCTGTTCAGATTTGGCATAAAACTACATATGTTTCTTTGCAATCACATCTAAAGCTCAGTGTAGTGAAATGGAACCCCTGTAAGGATTTGTTTTAAGAATGATTTTTAATAGAAATGGAAAAGAAATACTCTAGAAAATTACAACAAGAAAACAAACAATCCACAGATCAGTTTTATCACATTAACTTCTTTCCTGCTCTATTTATAGGTTGTCTCTACTGTGTAAAAATATACATGTATTAGTTAATGCTAATGGTTAATAGTTCAGAGTGTACTATTCCAGAGAGCTACACTGCTTTTCGTTGTGTTCAGTATTGCTCTTCTAAAATCCTTGAAAGACCTTTTTTCCTATCAAGCGTGTATCAGTGACTTGAGATCATCAGATTTCTGTATTTTATTGTTTTTAATCAAATCAATAATTAATAGGACAGTTTGTGCTGCATTATTTCCTTTTAACAAGTAAATGTTATGCTTATGTGTATATTTATACTTTTAAATCAAGTTGCACATTACAATTAGCTCAAATTTTACACCACAGCTAGAAGCTTGTATGAACAAAGTGATGTGTGATACACTAGTGAGAACATTAAATTAAATGCATCAGTAATTCATACCATCAAGCACAAAAAAGCAAGAATTGTCTGAATGCCACAAACAACCCTATGGGAGTTGATAACAGCAACAAAAAAGAGTGACTTTGATGGTGTGAAATGGCCTATTGTGTGCTGAATCTGTATAATATTCCCAGACCTCGGTGCAAGGATTCAGATTCCATCCTTTGATATAAAACAGTTGGATATTTCACGGACATCTGCCAGATGGCAGGAGCTTCAGATCTCTCTTTTTTCACAGGACTAAATGCAACAAAATGAATTGAAGAACCCTTACCAACTGTCCTCAAAAAGGCGGATATCAAATACTGTTCCACCTTTCTGGATGACATATCGCCCTCTGAGATTAGCCATGTGACTGAAAGCAGAGATTACATGCAGCAGGTAACTCTTTACTATTTTTCATCTGGTGAATCCCATTCGAAAACATTCTTATATGTAGATTACTTTTAGTTATTAATAATTTGCATAGTTTTCACCACCAAGCTTTTTCCTTGTCTGATTCAAAAAGGCCTGTTTTTATGTGCTGTACATTACGACACTCCCCAGAACCCATAAACACACATATAGACACTTATGCATAGATGTCTCAAAAGCTAAAGACAACTTTATCTTCTAGATATAGCTTATTTCCAAGAAATGAGACTAGCAGCCATATTCTTGTAAACATGGATGCATCTTTGAAATAGTCTAACCACACTCTATGCAGTCTCATACTCTGCGCCAAAGGATAATTTAGTAAAGAGAATGAGTCACGTTGCAAAAAACAGACGTTTATTAAAATCCACTCCTCCTAAGCTTTTTTTCCCCCTGTTGTTCTGTATTTCAGTTGCTTTCTATACTGCCACTCCTGAGAAATAGTAAATTTCCATCCAGAAAAAGGACTTCGCTCTTTTCAGACATTTCTAGTTACTTCCTGTTCATCTGAATTTAACTGCTTGGTTGTGGGAACCAGGATTTGATACATTCAACTCATCGAGCACTGACCAGTTACAGCTCCAACATGTACCAAGAAGTTACCAGTTGCAGCTCCAACAGATACCAAGAAGTTAGATTAAGAAGCCTTCTTCAGCCTCTTAAATACACACCAAAACCCACCAGCCCTCAGGTCAATTCTCTAACCTTCATTTATCCAAGAGACCCACTCTCATCTTGGAAATACCTAGTGACAAAGTCAGCGAGCCTTGGCAGAGAAAGCATTCTTCTTCATAGCTGTTGTCATATATTGTGACAGTACAGAAGAGCTCTTTAGACAGGTCAAAGGAAATAAGCTACAACTGTAAGAGGCATGTTGCCACACTCCACTGATCATGCTGTTTGTAGTATATACTCACAGTTTCTTTAGAAAAAAAAATCAGTTAGGGATAACATGATTTAATACTAAAGTTATCTGAGAAATGCGTAAGGAATACACAACTAGAAACATGTGTATTAATATCACACCGCTAAGAATGGCAATGGGTTGGCATTTATAAGACTGAGGTTCTCCCTCAGACACATTAAAAAACATTTTGTTAGAGATGGTTGATATTTCTCCTACCAGTTCACTTTCTTCCTCCTCCGCTGTATCCTTCTTGACTTCTTCTTTCTGGTCTTCAATATTTGCATCAAAATCCTCCATCTCCACCTGTGTCAAAAGCACATGCACAGACTTAGAAGGTGCTGCTTGACTTCTAAGTACTATCTTCTCAGCAGAGCAAGTAGAAGACTCCAATTTCAATCAGAATTTAAAATAAAGGATTAGTCTTGGAAAGTATGATGATGTAATATATCTGAATATTGGCTCCATTTTGGCTTTCCTTAGGAGCAGGTTCCCTTCTAGCTATAGAGTGACAAACTGTGTGGGGAAGAAGAAGTTATTTATTCTCTTCCTTCTCATGCATTCTTTGTGCTACCACTATCTGTGGTGGTAAGATATTTCTCCTGCCTCCCACACAACAGCATTTCAAAACTTGAAATCTTAGAAAAATATCTTGAACTCGCCATTACTAGAATGGTGCTCTCTGCACAGAATACCTCTCTCAAAACTTTATCTATTAAATATTTCAACACCACAGTGAAGAATAATCACCACAGAAATGAACACATAAGGAAAATGGCTGCTTTAAGACATACATCTAAATGGAATACTTTCTGGGGTCCACATCTCTAACAGGGACACGTGCATATCCTGCAGAATACTTAAAACTTTCCATGTACAGTTTCTCACGCCACTAGTAAAACCTTGATGCAAGCAGAGTAAATCCCAAATCTGCCCTTCCCTGAGCCTCCTTGAGAGCTGAGCCTTTTGCTGTTCTCCTAAAGATTACAATTTTCCAACACAAAGAATTTGGATTCAAACATAATCTGCTGACCTTATGACAAACTGCAAAGCTCTCTTCCTACTTCAGCAGTTGACCAGTTTCTATGGCCATGGCATGAGCTGTTCTGACAGCAACATGCAGCTATGGTACATTTGCAATGACCTTACAATTAACATACTAATTTATTCCTAGAGCTCCTGAAACATCTGCCAAAGAAGAATGCAGTCATAAAGAAAGCTGACACACCAAGATGCATGGTGTGGCAAACTGCAAATGGAATGAAAACGTACCATACTTCTAAAGCAAGTGGAATCTTCTGCTACACGCTACTTATTTTTTCATCCTCTGCTACAGGTTGGTATTTCACAAAGCAGGGAGAGAGCAGAGTTCAATTGTTTATTTACTTATTTTATCAAACTACTTCCTGAAATTATGATCTAATTAATCCAGTAATCTGAAAAAATGATGACTTTGATCCGAGAGAGCAAAGATCCTCTTTAATTAGTACTCAGCAGTTCCTAAAAGCAAAGTGGCTTCAGCTCTTGCTCAAAGATGTGTAAGTCTGGCCTCTAAAAAAGTTGATAAAAAGTAACATGGACCTTCATGTTTGAGTAATTGACAAGAATAATGAAATACAGTTGTCTGACACATCGATTCTGGCTTTCCACAGTGCCAAGTGCAACTGCCTTGTGATCACAACTTCCTCTGCTGTGTATTTGCAATACAGTCACCATCTATACAGTTTTTGATTTTAACAAGCACAGAAATTCTCACCTCTTCAATAGCAGCATCCTGCAATAGAGAACGAATATCCAGGCGCATCATGTGACGTGGTGCTGCCTCCCAGTGATCAGACATCTAACAAAAACCAAATAAAAGTGAAGCACCTCTAAAAATATAACAAATTAAATGGAAAATTGATTTCTGATTACAAAAAAAGATCTATCTGTATCTAAGAAAAAGTAATTTCAATCAATGTCATGAAATAACTACCAGCTGTTCTTTGCAGAAAAGTGTATGTAGTCTAGAAGAGGTCAATAGTGTTCCAACAACAGCAGGCCTGAAAGCACAATCAAGTCAATCACTAATCCTATGACTCAAGATATACATAGTCACCTTGCTGATTTCCTTTAGCTTGCGTCCATGAATATTCCTCTTGGAACACGTCTGGTTATCTGCACTCATTTCAGCTAAGTACACCTAGAAAGAAAAAGACAATATTAAATATTGTAAATCAATTTTCAGAGCTCTTTTTCTACCTGGTGATACAAATTTCTCTTTCTCAGAATGTTCAACTGTGGAGTGTAACTGTAGCCCATAGCATTTCTCCTGAACGTGGGAGGGATCTTGCATTCAAAAGTTTAGAAACAACATGGGTGCTAGAAAGCTCAAATGCTTTTTAGGCATGATTACCTCAAAACCCTTGGTTTTTGCAGCACTCCAAAATTGTTCAAAATGTCGCACTCTATCATTGATAGCATCGAGGATAATGAAGGGGAAGAAGCCATCATCCAAGGTCTTTTTGAAAGTTTTAAACATGCTGGTACGATAAGTCTCTTCCATATCAGCTTCATATTCATACTCCATCACCTTTATCAAGAATAAAAGCATTTAAGAAAGAGGACACTTATCCAGTTGCTAGTGTTCGATGGCTGAATGTCATGACGTCAAAGTATACTGCTATAAGAAAAACATCTTCCAGGTCAGCTTTTAAGAATTTGCTCATTTTGCCCTTACTTGTTTCGTCAATCTAGCCCACAGATCCCTGCTCTCTTTCAACGCCACGGATTGAAATACTAAGTGCCACTGTGTTGCTCCAGAACATCTTGTTTCATTCTCAAGATAAGCAACTGAATTAAAAGTACCTTCTTTTTCACTTTTTTCCCTGTATCTGGGTCTCTCTCTTCTTTTTCCACTTCAGTGATAAAATAGTCGTCCAGGCTGAGCACTCTTGGTGCAGGTCCTCCACACTCTACTTCCTTATCCTGGGGAGAAACACAAATGCTTGGTGTAAAAATTCCATTCTGCTACAGAGGATGTCCAAACACTTTTGGCAAACAGCAGTTCCCTGCTCCATACTCAAATCAAGAAGAGAGCAGTGTGCCTCATGCTTGCTATTAGTAGATGGGATTCACATGCCATATGAAGTTACGGAAGATGAAATAACAGGCTGAAAATTCTAGTCAAACAGAAAGAGAACAGCAGAGGAAGCACAGGTAAAAGACAAGCAGCACTACACAGTGAGCGGTTGTTTACATACCCTGATGAGTTTTGCTACATGTGTTTTTCCACTGCCAGGCAGTCCTCTCATAATGATTACAATCTGAAACAAAGATCACGTAAGAAGATTGTCTTCTAGAAAATTATGTGCTCTGGGCACACACTTCTGTGTATCATCAAGCAAAGCCAGTGCAATGCCTCACTGCCAATTTTACAGCTGAATTGTGAGGAATGGCATTAGTTCCACAAAATAAGAGTATATGGTGTTAATCACCTCAGCAGTTTATATTGCATAAGATGTTACAGACCTGGTTCAGGTAAAATTGACTGATGGAAACTCATCTACATGCTTTATAGCCTAAATGTTGTTATTTCTTATTTTACATGGTGCATTGCCAAATCTCTAACTCTGTGTAACGCCAAGCCTTTCCACTGATCCATCAAACACCCAAGGGAAGATTTCTGAAGGGTCTAAAATACATTAACATTACCCACTAATGGGAATTTAATCTTAGCATTCCCAGGAAGTTTACATCTCATGTAGTCTCCTGAAAGTGATGCTATGACACCTCAGGCATTTGCAAAGGAACCAAGAGAATTTCCAGAGCTTCCTCAAACGTAGAACTTGTTCCCAAGATACTACGCTCATAATCTGAATACACATCTCATAGAACGCAGTTGTTGCTTTCAGAATGTATACTCACCCTCTCTGGCCTGCTGTCTCGTCCTGGTGGCTTCAAAATATCATCAACATTTTTAGATTCTGGCTTCCTTTCCACTCGTGGAGCAGGTGGTGGCTGACGGGGCATTGATGGAGCAGAAATAGGAATTCTTTCCTCAGGGTAATTTCTACGATCACCTTCAAATTCCAGTGTTTGGACAGAAGAATTTTCTTAGTTCAGTAAAATAAAAAAATTAAGTTGTTCGTACCCAGCTGAGCTGATTTAAACAGACCTTAATTATTTTAGGATAAATTCACAGATTTGTCACCAAAAGAATGCAAATTTCTAATCTTGATCTTATTGCAATCAAAGACATTTTTTAGCAGAATATAATAAATGCTGCATTCCTGATCTCATCACTACTGAGAAACAAAACCATACGACACCATCCAAATAAGTTTTTCCCAAATTATATATTCTGAACAAAGAAATATGGCAAATCAATTAATCTTCTCCCAATTAATCTATGCCTCTGAGAGCCTGTATTTTTTAAATACTCCAGCATGGTTTCAAGATTGAGAGACTGTACCTCCAAACATGGAAGGCCCATGATCATATGCTGGACGATCTGTCTTTCGTTCATATGGTGGTCTTTCAAAACCACCCCGCCTAGAGGAGGGATGGTCTTTCTTGTCACGGTAAGACTGAGTCCTTGAAGGTGTAGTAGGAAGAACCCTGCCAAAAGAGTATTTTGTGTATTTCTAGAATTTCTGCTACACATTTCAGAAAGAAATGAACACGTACCTCACAGGTGAAATGGACAGATTGATACTCATGGAATCGTAACAGTTGGAAAAGACCTTTAAGATCATCGAGTCCAACCACTAACCTCACACTGCCAAGCCCACCACTAAATCATGTCCCTCAGCACCTCATCTATGTGTCTTTTAAATATATCCAGCGATGGTGACACCAACACCTCCATGGGCAGCCCATTCCAATGCTTAATAACCCTCTTGGTAAAAAAGTTTTTCCTAATGTCCAGTCTAAACTTTCCCTGGTGTAACGAGCTCATTTCCTTGTGTTCTATCATTTGTTACTGGGGAGATTGACCCTCACCTTGCTACAGCTCCCTTTCAGGTAATTGTAGAAAGTGATTGTATCTCCTCTCAGCCTGCTCTTCTGCAGGCTAAACATCCCCAGCTCCCTCACAAGACTTTTTCTCTAGGCCTTTCAGTGGCTTCATTGCCCGTCTGTGGACATGCTCCAGCAATACAGGCTGAACTCAATACAGCCTGAATTGTATTGGTTTCAATGGTATATTGAAAGCACATACCTATCATCTCGGGGATGTCGCTCCTTTTCAAACCTCTCCCGTTCATAGTCCATAGAGCCACGGTCCCTGTGCAACTCCCGCTCCCTCTTGAAATCCCGATGATCTGTGTTGGCATTGCCTTGACGCTCAAAATAAGGCTCACGATCTCTTTCTCTGTTATACCGACCCGGGTGCTCTGAAAGGAGAAGCCCACAGAAATCCAAAGTACTAAAACATGCTCTGATTTTTTAATTATCTTTGAAGGAAGAGCAACAAACAGGAGTGCAATAAAAGTATATAAGATATATGATGTGAGGACTAGAACAGACTAAATCAGCCATTAAATCTCTTTTCCAGACTGTAGCAGGCAACCATGCCATGCAATCCTACTTAAAGCTACAAACCTGTAATATTAAAGTGGCTAGGTCATTGACTGCATTGCTCCTCTTGACAATAAAAACTGTTACTCTTAGGGGTTCCCCAAAGAAAATTAAGTGGTCCTAGCTTAAACAAGAGTTAGTTTAAAATAAAGTTTTAGTGCCCTATAACTTTTCCTAAGAGCTAAGCAACTGTCTGAGAGCTAGCCAAGTGCTCCCTACCTTTTTGAAATGTCTGCCTCTCCGGTAGAGGTTCTGGACGCAGGGTTACCCTTTCCCCATATGGAATCTGTTCCACTTTACTGGTGGTTATATCTGGTTAAAAATAATCAAAAAATAATTAAAGTCTTAAAATAGCCCTCTTCCATTTCCTGTCCTCTGTCATGAAAAGCAATCAGTCAATGGCATCAAAAGTGACAGGAATAACTGACCAAAATTCCTTTTAACAGATAATGCAAAAAGAGCTATTTGTAACTGTGCAATGCCATGGTTTCCAAAGTCTGAAGCAGGTTGGTGTGCATGTGTCTGTAAGTCTGCATACCGCTGTCTTAAGAATGGGACTATTGCCTTTTCAGATGAGTTCAGGCAGCACACATGGTTAGGAGATTATAAACATCAAAAAGCTCTGAAAGTTTCAGTAACTCATTGAACTATCAAGAACTGTCAAGAACATTAACTGAAACACTCACCTTAACAACAATTTGACTAATAGCTTTTAGTAAATCATCTACTTAATGGAATTTATATGGGTTAGATTCACATTATGGCACATCAGGAATAGAAAAAATGCTCTTTAAACAACAACACACAAATTAAGAACTTCTTTGTGACATTATTGCACTCCCATTAGAAACTAAGAATGAGGGAAATAAAATCTATTAAAAAAAAGAGGGTTGAATTTCAGCATTGATAAACTCAATACTAAAAACCAGAGCTCCTTGCTGCTTATGTGATAAACATCTGTTTAAGGTGCGTGCCCTTCAGAACTAGGACTCTGTCTCTCTCTCTCTCCCTGTCTAGAGGGTACTTCACACTCATGAAGTGGTATGCCAGTAATGCAAACACTAGTAACATTCTGCTTCAAGTTACTAAATCACACCTAAGTACTGTTACAATCCAAAGAACCTTCTAGCACAGTTACTTCATTCTCTGCCAGGAAGGGATTAAGGGCAATATCAATATAACATACTGATGCGATCACATCAGTTGTCTATTGGAAGCAGACTTAGCTACACACCACTCGGTTCACATGAAATAGCTCATCATCACAGCATTAAAGAAAACATTAAATTCAAGGCTGGAGGTTACAGAGTCCTGAAAACTGCATTGCTTAGCGTTAGATCGCAACATACAAAGGCTACAGGCCAGCTGCAGAACATCATGGCATGCTTTGCGTGGCACGCTCCTCTAGAAAGAAGCCAGGAGGACTAATTAACTTTCCTTTACAGATCAAACAAAAGCACTGTAATACCCACCTCGTCCATGGCCATAATCCACAGTCTGCTGAATTACAGGTGGTTTAGGAACCGGTGGAATAACTGGAGGAAGGGACACTGGTACAGCTGACGGAACAGAGGTGTGAATGGCAGGTACTTTCACAGGCGAGGTGGTGGGTGGTGGCATCATTGACTCCTCTTTGCACATGTCGTACTCCATATTTGCTCCTTTATCCTCATTTGTGTCCCAGAGTCCGTGGAAAGAATCCTCATCCCAGCGTTCCTGTTCCACAGTAGAAGGTGATGGTTTTAAAGACTGACCATGACTTGGGGTTGTAGTTGGAGTAGAAACTGGAGTATGTGGCCTTGTCATAGGTGTAGCAGGCCTTGTCAGAGGGGCACTTGGTCTTGTCACAGGGGTGGGCTGTCTGAACAACACGGGAGGCTTTATAATAACAGCAGGAGAAGGTTTAATAGCTTGGGCTTCTACTGGTGCCTCTGAAGATAGCTGAGAAGAGACCTAGATGCAGAAAGCACTTTTAATGCAGATCTGTAAACTAGCCTTCTCTTAGCCTCTAAGGCAGTAAGCACAATGGCAATTGGTAAATCAAACCATAAGCATTTTCTAGTACCTTCATTAAGTTGCTACGGGTAGGAGTCCAGTATTTCAAGAACTGGTGGCGTGAATCCATTTGATGTTTGTTCACTATGTGAAGGCTTAAATAAAATTTATTTTCTCCTTCAAAAATAACCTTACCAATTTAAGCTCCAGTAGGCCTATCTCAGCTCTTAAGTGTCTATGGTTTTATTCCCAAAGACTCTTGTTGTCTGCAAAGATTCCTGCTGTCTTTGAGGAGGCTGAAAAAGTAGGGCAGCTTGGTGAGGCACAAAAGGACTGGTAAGGCCATCTTTTTTCTGAAAGTCACTGGAAAAATTCCCAGAGAGTAGAAACACCTGAAAACCCCTTAATGAAATTGACATCAGATCAACATAAGAAATGGGGAGGTATTGCCCAGTGGAAAAAACAGAACAGAACCAAACAAAACATCCCCTTTGTGATCCAAACATCCCCATGGAATCCCACGTGCTGTGTCACAATTGTCTTTTCAGCATCACAGCAGATGCCAAGATACAGGCAGCCTTATTAGCAACATGCAACAAAACTTGCAGAATGGCTGTAGGTACAAAGCTGAACGTTATAATAACAGCTCAAAGTCACAGCAGAAACGTGAATGCAGGAATCCCAATAAAGACAAGAGTTGTTGGAATACCTCTAGGCAGATGGTTGAAGTAGTCTGAGACAAAGTATCGAAGTTAAGTCGCTTCCTAAAATCATCAACATACCTGCACCTCTTGGTAGCAATATAGACACTGAAAAAAGGAAGAGGTCGTCTGGGCAAAAAAGAAAACTTGTAGTGTCTCACTCACTGTGTAACACTCCTCTGGAAGGAGGAACAAACGAAGTTTGATTTCCTCTGCAGGCAGACCCAGAGGTCATCACAGCTAAATTTATTGGTACCAGTAACTTTGGGGTTAAGATGTGATTAAGAATACAGACTGTGCATCCACTCAAGTATCTCCTCCAAAGTACATTTAACAAAGTTGTTTATTCACTCTAAGGAAGGATTTATAAACCTGAGTTAACACGACTACAAAAATTCTGATGGTTTCTGACTAGGTACAAATTATCAAAAAAACCCCAAACTTAAGGAGCTGAGAAGAGTTCCAAGGACCAACCAGATGATTAAGCAGCGAAACTTGCCTCACAACAGGAGATGAATTCACAGAGGTACAGAAATGTGAGTTTCTGTGCACTTCAAGATATTTCAGAGGCTAATGAGAATTCCCAATAGAGACAGCAAACAGAAAGCTCGTGCCCCACTCTACATTGAAATATCTCAGTTTCTGATGGACCTATCCTCAGATCTCTCTGACTTCAAAGAGGAGAGAGATCTTGAAGTAGGAAAAGCAGAGATGTCAGAAGTTAGGCAAGGAACTGGAGGGTCTTCTCATGAGTCTTACACCCCTGTTTTGGAAGAGCTCACCTCTTCTTGTACATCATCCTATAACAATCGAGGCTGCTGAACCTCCCATGCTACTGTCCTCAATGGATCATGCTCAGAAGACATGGTGAACTGAATGATTGAGTAGAAAAGGTTTTGAAAAATCTAACTAAGAAGTTGCTTTGCCTCAACAGAAGATTGATGAGACTGTAAGGGCTGTTGGGGAGGCATTCCACAAAGAGCCAGACCATCAGAGCGTAGAACATACCCATTAATAGTAATTACCACCAGTACATTCTTAAGTTAATATAAGATGAATTTACCTGAAAGGCACCTGGCCTTGTACTTGTGTTCTGTGGTCTTGGAGGGTTCTGTGTGGAGATGTCAGGTTTAAACTCTTTCAGCTTCTGTAGTTGTTCTTTTTGCTCTCTGCACATGAACCACAAGAAAGCATTATCAGTCTGTAGCTTAAATGAAAAATTAAAGAAATCAACACTTAAGGCTGACAAATATGTATTACAGCAGCATCAGGGGGCAAGTCCAAAGAAGAAAAAGACACAGCAGGCTTTACATGGTCAGTGTTGTGATTCAGAAGTCCCTGTTTCACAACCACCTAACCACAGAGGCATTTAATGTATTAGTTGCATCCTTTTTTGATCACAAGTTTTCCCTGAGACACGCAGTTATGTTTTTGTGCTTGCTCAGAACCACTCCGTTTCCTCCACAGTAAAGACCAAACCTGGATTTATAGCTTCTGCTGACAAAAAGCCCATTGGAAATGCATGTTTAGGCACTCTCAGTCACTTGCTCTTGTTTGCATGCTAGCAGGCTTGAGGTTAAAACACAACAGAGAGATCTAAAAACCAAGTAGCGATTTAAACTTTTGTTTTCTTGTTTTATCTATCAAAATGCTACTTAATATACAACCAACACATAGTCTATAGAGTAGAGAACAGGATCAGCAGTGAATATTGCAACCACTGAGTTACAAAGTTCTATTCAGTATGATTTCCTCTCTTTTCAGTTCCTTTAGTGTTTTTTCATCTAGGAGTTTTTCATTGCTAAAAACTCTTTGCTCATATTAATCATCTGTATTGAAGTGGTTCCCAAAGAATAACTAAGAATGGGATTCTCCTCTACTAGGCACAGCAGAGACTATCCTGAATAGCAATGCATGTGTTCAGTGCCCAGCACGAGGAGAATCTGGCTCACAGAGAGGGCTCCTAAGTGCTACATTATTGCAAAGAATAAAGTGAGCAGTTTTTAGCACTCAGGTCTTCTTTGCACCTGGCTTAGGAAAAACACACCAGACGACAAACAGGACTGCATGCAGCTCAGAGCAGTATCATGTTTATATTTCCCCTTTTAGTGCCTTAAAAAAGAAGTTTATGTGCCCACTTCCTTATATAAAATGTTTTCGTTCCTATGTTTAAATATTTCATCCTCCATGAATTATTCATTTAGGTAGTTACTCCCAAACCATGGTCCTTATCTTAAGTCCACTGGCTTGCAGTTAGCCACATTAAACAGCAAAACTTACGCCTGTGGTGTGTGAGAAAAGCCAAGAGGCTGAAAACAATTTTGGCAAATATTGCTTTCTGATACAGATTTCACAGTTAGTAACACCTGTTAAATTAATTTAATTCTGGTGAAAGATTAAATTATGCAGAATGAGGGTTGTCCCTTCCTTTTAAAAAAGTATTTTTCTTGCATCTTGGCAGGCAACTGAGGCCTGCTACGTGGGACAGATGCTTAGCAATCCCACAGGTCTGAAAACAGCTTCAAGGGAAGTGCAAAGTGTATCTTTCAACACAGTCTAATGTATCTGTAGTAACGACAACCATTCATTTTTATTGCCTATTATTTTAACGTAAAATCTTGTTATGAAATTAAACCCTTGTCTTTACTAGGCACCAATTCTTTGCTGTCAGCAACTCATGAATAGGATGAACCACATGAACCTCCCGTCTCTAAGGCAGTTCCTCTTTTATCTGTAATCTCCTCTGAAAGATCTGATGCACTGAAAACACACTCACTTGTGGTTTTGTTGGTTTTGTGAAGGTGTTTTGGGGTTTTTTGTTTGCTTGTTTTTTAAATGCATTTAGTGCACCTAAAACTACACACCTAATGCAGACAATGCTTGGACAGATGGCATGTGTTCCATTCAATATTACTAAACTTCCTGAGCCTTAGGATGTTTCTGATGTTTAAGAGACTTTTTTGTTACTTATTTTGAAATAAATACCTACTAAAGCTGAGTAACTACTTAATGTAGATCTTGACAGGAAAGTATTGCAAAGCAACCATCAACGAGCTGATGTGACACTCACTGAAAAACTGAAAAGCAAAGTCAAAAAGCCAAAAAAGATTGGACAGATCTCTTCCTGGAAAGTAACAAACTGAGAATGCCATATTCACAAGGAAAGGCACAATTTATGAAAAAAAGTCCATTCACAAGAGCTGTGATGGAGGTATTCCAAATAGTTACTTCCATATGAGCTCCTGCTATCATGCTGTGGCAAAAAGAAATTAAGTCCTTACTGCATAAATCAAGGAATGAATTAGGAAAGGACACAGAAATGGATTCCCACCCAAAGTGACAAAACCAGGTAACTCACCGAAGCATTTTGAGCTCCTGGGCAGCCTTCAAAATTATCTCATGTTGTCTTTGGCTAAGGACCATTACTCCTCCCAAGGACTGGTCAGAGTCCAGGTTTGAATCTGCTCCCAGCATATCAGAGGAATGTGAAGGGGGAGGAATGGATGAATCTGAATGATCATCCAAAGACCGCAGCCTGTCTCCATCATCTGGATACCACCTATCTGACAACCGTTCCCTCTCCCAGTCAGTCCTCTCAGGAAGGTAGTCTTGCTTCTCCCGCCATGTGTCATACCTCTCTGGATACTCTCGAATCCTCAGTTCCCCCCTGTCTCGGAAGTCTCTGTCATAATGATCTCTGTTTCTATCCTCCCTCCACCTGTCTTCCCGGTATCTGTCCAGAGGTGGAAGAGACTGTAATGGTGGTAGAGGGGGAATATCCAGGTCACGATTCCCCATTTCTCTGTCATCCATAGGTCTCATGTCCCAGTCTCTATCCCATTCTCTGTCTAAATCTTGATCATAAATATCTGAAGATCTTCCAGTTCTATCTAGATCTCTCTCCATTTCCCTCTCTCTGGGCCTTTTCCAGTCATCCCACCAGGAATCTCGCCTGTCATGATCAGATGATAAAGGAGGTAGTGGTGGCAGGGGAGATAACGGAGGCATTGAATGGTGGGACTGCAACCTTTCATCTCTGTCATATACATCTACAGATTCATCCTGATAATCAGAGTTGTGATCTCTCCAGTATTGTTCTCTTTCCCAGTCATCCAATGGTTCGTGCTCCAAAGAAGGGTCATCTTGACTGTCTAAAGGAAATTCCTCCTGCATTCTATCATCTTCATGACCCCAAGAACCCCTGAGACCCTCATCTCGATGGTATGGAGGTAATTTGTCAGAGTCATCTCCTAGGTGAATGGGTTTATCCATACTGCCTGCTTCAGGTCTTCCTGCTTCCCTCTCCCTGCTCCCTGGCCTCCTCATGGGACCCCTCTCCCGGCTCCCTGCCCGCCTGACTGGGCCCCTCTCCCGGCTGCCTGCCCGCCTGACTGGGCCCCTTTCCCGGCTGCCTGCACGCCTCATGGGGTCCCTCTCCCGGCTGCCCGCACGCCTGACCGGGCCTCTCTCCCTGCTGCCAGCTCGCCCCCTGTCTCGGCTGCCTGGCCGCCCACCTAGCTCTCTGTCTCGGCTAGAGAAAACCCTCTCGTGGCTATCTGACCGTCCACCCAGTCCCCTCTCTCGGCTGCCAGACCGTCCATCTGGTATCCTCTCCCTGCTGCCTGATCGCCTCTCTGGCATCCTCTCCCTGCTGCCTGCTCTCCTGAACATCCCCCTGCCACGGATGGACGCCTGCCTAGCCTGCCCTCTGCCTCTGTATACGTATCCTCTGCCACGGCCATCGTCCATCCGGCCCATTCCCCGGCCATGGCCGTCATCCATCCTGCCCATTCCCCAACCGCCGTCCATCCTGCCCATCCCCCGGCCACCGTCCATCCTGCCCATCCCTCGGCCACCGTCCATCCTGCCCATGCCCCTGCCACGGCCCATGCCCCAGCCACGGCCATCTCCCTGCCCTCTGCCCAGGCCCCTTCCTCTGCTTACTGGTCCCTTGCCCCTATCTTCATGCATAAACTGCCCCTTTCCTCTGCCTTCTGGCCCAGGCAGGCCCTGGGTGTTATCTGAAGCAATCAGCTGGCCATCTGGTGAGTCTAGGTCCTGATTTTCTGTTACAGGAGTTACCACACTCCCTGTTCTTGCAATACCTGACTGCAAAGCTACAGGGTTACTAGAAAGAGATGTTGATGTCTGGTTCTGAATAGGCGGAGTAGGTGCTTTAGACTCTTCTACTGGCTGGTTAGGATCATGTGAACTCCATGTCCACTTTTTAGGAGGGTCTGAAGCAGTTTCTTTGACTTCAGGTTTGGGTGGTTCCTGTTGAGTGTTGGTCATGTCCTCAGTTACCTCAATGGGACCTGTGCTCTGTGCATCAGGAGTAGAAGGTGCTCTGTTTACAGCCTGCTGATTGCCAGCTATGTCTGTAAAAGCTTCTTTGTTTTCTGACTGTGAGTCTGTCTGTGACTGCTGCTGCTGCTGTCCCAAATGAGGTCTTGGTCCCCTCCACCGGGGACCACGTCCATGTGATGCATTTGTTGAAGTATAAAATTGTGCTGCTGGTCCTCGTGGGATAGTGCCCCATCTACTTGAAGACTGTCCATCTGTATTCTGTCGGTCAAAACGTGACCTGTATCCTTCTGAGCGTTGGGAGTCAAAACGAGGTCCCCTCTGTCTTGACCCTTCAAATTTGTCATATCCTCTTCCTCGAGGTCCGTCAAATCTAAAGAACACATAACAGTAATTCTATTCAAATGAAAACATCAAATTAAAATCCTCTAAAAGAGTTTCACCACTCCAAGCCACTTCTAACTGATGAATCCTAGAGCACCTTAGGATCATTCTCTACTGAACCAATGCAGAAGCACAGAGACAAGTTCTTTAAATCAATATTGTTTAGTTTAAGCCACTAACAGATTATGCAACCTGAAAAGGAAAGTGGACTTAAATATCTCAGGACTGAAACCTGACTGACAAAGAAAGCTGGCAAACTCATTTGAAAAAGCTTTCAACTTCTGTTTAACGTAAGTCTTCTTGCAATCAATAACTGTTGTTGAACTTTTGATAGTATGCAACAAGCCTACTTAACTATGGTGATGAATGCCACCTACAAAAATCTTCATATTCTTTCAGAAAGTGCAATAAACCTGATATCACTCAGTTGCATATAAGACAATATGCTTGAAAGAAATGTATTTTTATGTATTAGTTTTTTAATTCCTTTTTAGAGCACCTACAGCTACTATTGTTTGACTACAAGGAAATAGGTCAGGCAAACTAAAGAAGAATAATTCATGCAATCATATTTAACAAGACTGATCTAGCAAAAAAGTAAAATCTTTAAGCACAGGTTCAAATATTGATTTACGTAACAACAGAACAAACAGAATTAATTTGACACAAACAGAGAACTCATGTCTGAAGTCAAGTTGCTTGGATGTTTGAGATTCACCGTTGTGTTTCACTGGAGCTGAACTTCTCAGGGGACACAAAGAGTAACAAGACAGGTTTCTACAGGTAAGTCAGCCAGAAAAACAAGGTCAAAGAAAGCATATCCCCCATGATGAAAAGGACTGAAAAGCTAGTAACAATAGTCAAAAAGGCTGAGGTACTAAATTTTTTTGCCTCAGTCTTCACTGCCAACCTCTCTTTCCACACCTCTCAAGTGGACAGACCACAAGACAGGGACCGCGAGAGCAAAGTTCCTCCCCCTGTAAGAGAAGTTCAGGTTTGTGTCCAGAGAGGAACTTCAACATACCTAAGTCTATGGGACCTAACTAGGTACATCCCAGATCCCTGAGGGAATTGGCTGATGCAGTTGCCAAGCCATTCTCCATGATATTTGAAAAGTTATGGCAAGCAGGTAAAGCGACCGAGAAAAGGGAAACATTGCATTGGTTTTACAAAAGGGTAGAAAAGAGGACCCTGGGAACTACCTACCCATCAGCTCACATCTGTGATCAGATGTGAGCAGATCATGGAATCGTTCCACTTAGAAGCCATGGTAAGGCATAGGGAGGACAGGGGATGCGCTTTGAGACAGCCGGCATGGCTTCACTATGGGCAAGTCCTGTCTGACCAGCTGAGTGGCTTCCTATGACGGAGTGACATCAGTGGACAGGGAACCACTGCAGATATCATCTACCTGGACTTCTGTAAGGCTCTTGACACAATCTCCCACAATATCCTTCCCTCTAAATTGGAGGGATGTGAATTTGATTGGTGGACTATTCACTGAGTCAGGATCTGATTGGATGGTCACATCCAGATGGTAGTGGTTAATGCTAGCTCAATGTCCAGATGGAGACTGGTGACAAGTGGTGTCCCTCAGGGGTCTGTACTGGGACCAGTACTGTTTGATACCTTCATCAATGACAGACAGTTTGCAGATGAACTCAAGATGAGTGGTGCAGTTGATGTACCTGAGGGACAGGATGCTGTCCAGAGCAACCTGGACAAGTCCATAATGTGGCCCCATGTGAATCTCATGAGGTTTAACAAGGCCAACTGCACTTGCATCAGGGCAATCCCCAGTATCAATTCAGGCTGAGGGATGAAGGGTTTGAGAGCAGCCCTGCAGAGAAGGACTTGTGGATACTGGTGGATGAACAGCTGAACATGAGCTGACAGTGTACACTCTCAGCACAGAAAGCCAACTGCATCCTGGGTTGCATCACAAGAAGTGTGGCCAGCGGGTGAGCGAGGCGATTCTGCCTCTCTGCTCCACTCTGGCGAAACCCCCATNTATGGGCAAGTCCTGTCTGACCAGCTGAGTGGCTTCCTATGACGGAGTGACATCAGTGGACAGGGAACCACTGCAGATATCATCTACCTGGACTTCTGTAAGGCTCTTGACACAATCTCCCACAATATCCTTCCCTCTAAATTGGAGGGATGTGAATTTGATTGGTGGACTATTCACTGAGTCAGGATCTGATTGGATGGTCACATCCAGATGGTAGTGGTTAATGCTAGCTCAATGTCCAGATGGAGACTGGTGACAAGTGGTGTCCCTCAGGGGTCTGTACTGGGACCAGTACTGTTTGATACCTTCATCAATGACAGACAGTTTGCAGATGAACTCAAGATGAGTGGTGCAGTTTATGTACCTGAGGGACAGGATGCTGTCCAGAGCAACCTGGACAAGTCCATAATGTGGGCCCATGTGAATCTCATGAGGTTTAACAAGGCCAACTGCACTTGCATCAGGGCAATCCCCAGTATCAATTCAGGCTGAGGGATGAAGGGTTTGAGAGCAGCCCTGCAGAGAAGGACTTGTGGATACTGGTGGATGAACAGCTGAACATGAGCTGACAGTGTACACTCTCAGCACAGAAAGCCAACTGCATCCTGGGTTGCATCACAAGAAGTGTGGCCAGCGGGTGAGCGAGGCGATTCTGCCTCTCTGCTCCACTCTGGCGAAACCCCCATCTGCAGTGCTGTGCCCAGCTCTGGGGCCCTCAGCATAGGAAAGGCAGGGGCCCATTGGAGGGCCAGAAAAATGATCACAAGAACAGAACACCTCTCCTGTGAGTACAGGCTGAGAGAGTTGAGTTTGTTCAGCCTGGAGAGGAGAAGGCTCCAGGGAGACCTTAAATGTAGCCTTTCAATATTTAAAGGAAGCTTGTAAGAAAGACCATAATAGACTCTTTTGTTGGGCCTGTTGCAATATAACAAGTTGTAACCATTTAAAACTAAAAGAGGGTAGATTTAGACTAGATATAAGGAATAAGTTTTTACAATGAGGGTGGTGAAATACAGGCATAGGTTGCCCATAGAGGTGGTTGATGACCCATCCCTGAAAACATTCAAGATCAGGGTAGATGGGGCTCTGAGCAACCTCATCTAGTTGATGTTTCTGCCTATGGCAGGGGAGTTGGTCTAGATGATGTTTAAAGGTCCCTTCAAAGCCAAACCATTCCATGATTCTATGGATATTACATGCATTGCTGATCAGTTGTCAACAACAGTTAACCTCTTGCACAATTTTATGTTTCTGTGAGCAATTTGCCAAGCAAGATCACTCATAACAGCTTCAAAGAATTTTACTAATCATGGTGAGTTAACACAACAAACTGATGGGGTTTGTTTGTTTGTCTTTTTTGGTCAAGATGAACAGGAAGAGAAAAGAGATGAAATTACAAAGTGCAGTGGCAAGATAACTTAGATTTGAAGGATTAAATTTTACATGGAAGGTATAGCTAGAAGGTTGGATACTTTAAGACATGCTTCATCCCCAAAATTCTGAAACTTAGTTTAAGTCAGTTCTGTAATGTTTCTTGAGAAAAGTTAATTGCTGAAGAGAGGTGAGTGGGGGGGGGTCTTTTAATATGTCTAGTCATAACATGGTACTTTTTATCTGGGATGGCAGCAAGTAACATATTTTTAATTCATCCCAGGTTCATTAAAAATGTATTAGGACTGTTTGCTAACCCTATTGAGAACAAACAGTAACCAGATTTTTGGGAAAGCTTTGATAAGAGCTGAAATGGTCACATAATCACAACATAAGAATGCACAAAAGTTACAGTGTTAAATACCATAAGTATGCCCAAAACTAGAGCTCCTGTGTCTGCATTCTAGAAGTTTGATTACCCATAGCCTATTGTCACACATCACTGAGATCTAAAACAAACACACCTAGCACTAGCAATCAATAAAAACCGTCTGTCCAGAACCACACATCCAACAAACCTCTAGGACCAGAAAGAACACTTTTTAAAAAAACATCATGAGGTAGAAAATTATTCAAGGTTGTAAGAAATTAATTTACATTGCTACCAATTAATGAATTATTATTCACCAACGATCACTTTTGTAAACAAAGACAAGGGAAATAAGCGCACAGATATGATTGTAAAGTCTAGTAGAGTATGCAAAGATAAAAACAATTGGACAAAACAACGCTGTTCTTTGATCCAGTAGTCATCATATCAACCCATCTTGAATGAATGGCCAGACAGAACAGACTTTGGTTTTGCAACTCAATATCACTCGAAGTACAAAAGAAACCATTCCAAAACCAAGATCTTGAACTAAACCATATGTAGCACATAAAATCACATAAAAGGCACAGAACACTGGCTTTTAGAGTAGCTTTAACATTAAGGCACCAGGCTAACTGATAAAATGAAAATTTAAATTTGAACAAAACTGTATCTTACCCAAAGATAAAGATAGCAACCTTCAAACCTGAGATCTCCATGATGTAATGCAAAACAATGCAGGAGAAAAAGTGGCAAAGAATCCTAAAGCTAGGATCCTAAGGATCAAATCTTCACTTCCTCCTTCTCTCTCTTGCTTGTAATTGTTTAAAAGTTAAGTAATGCTGCACGTGCAGAAAAATATTGATTTGTACTTCAAACAAGCACTACCTCTCTTATTAGTAATTTTGATTAGTGCACTGAACAGGACAATCATATAGCTGTAGAGCTCTCCCACACTACAAGTACAGGTGAACAGCTTTGAATTTTCATTTCTTTCTGCAATAAATGTTGAATTACAAAGAGTACTTTTTACTGTTTCTAAAAAATAAATAACATCTAAATTGCCAGTAATTAGCTATGTTTAGTGTATTAAATTGGATATAGATATATATCTGAACACTTTCCTGAATCCCTTTAACGTGCTACCAGATAGAGCAACACCTTACAATCCTTCAACATTTTTAGATTTACATTTTCCTAAACTATGTTCCAAGTGTCACAAACAAAACGCTGGAAATTCATTATCCATAAACGATCTCTCTTTCAAGTGTGAGTTACATTCAAAATATGAACAGTAAAGACATATCAAATATTTAAAAGAGCGTTCCTGTTTTCACAAAAGGGATGTCTATGGAAACGACAAGAGTGCAGTGTGCCTAAGCATTTTACCTGGGGAAAAAAAAAACAAGACCCTGACATTCTACTCTAGATAGTGCCCAGGTGAAAGGCATCCATCTATCCTTGCTTTAGTAAGATAAATAGAGAGTATGCTGTACCTTAAAAACAAAAACCTCCACCAAACAAGCACACTTCACACAACCTCGGGAAGATCTGAGAAGCAGATGTATGTTTAATTTCGTAACACATCATTGGAAGCTTTGTAGCCTTGAACATATATGAATCAATCAAAACATCCTTACCTAGGGCCTCTGGGGCCTTCAAACCGTGCTGATCTGGGAGGATCTGGAAGCAATCCACCCGACCTCACTGGTTTATCCTGCATGGTAGGTGGATGTGTTGAAGAAACAGCAGAAGTGGGTTTCAGTTCCCCACATCCTTGCTCACTTTGTTTACCAAGGTGAAGCTGTGACTTCCCGTGGTCTGAAGAGCCAAAGGATGAACTTACTTGGGAATGGTAAGGTGGATAGACAGTTGAACTACCTATTTTTGATGCATAGGTACCAGGAGTGGGAAGCAGAGCAGGCCTCGGTGTCTCAGTAGATTGACTGCTTTGAGAGCTGGATCCTGAAGGGACAGAGGAATTAGATAACTGAGAAACAGAAGAGAGAGGCGGAGGGACCAGTGGAAGCGTAGTTGAAGGTAAAGTTGGAGGCATCATAGGAATGCCACCTTGAGTGGTTTGAGAATATGGAATAAATGGAGGTGGCAGCGAAACATTTGCAGGATACTGATTCTTCAGATTTTGGAGTGAGCTCACTTTCTCCTGTAGATGGGACTGAGTGACCTTCATCTGTTCATCCCACGCTTTCCACTGTTTCTCATACTCTTGAAGCTGGTCTTTGTGAGGGTAAGTTTGAAGCTGATGCTGCCACTGTTGGTTCATTGATCGCTCCCAATCTTTATGAAGCTGCTGGAACTGTTTTTGCTGTGCCTCATAATGTTGCAGCTGCATCTCCACTGACATTGTCTGCAACAAGACAAGAATGGCATCATAAATACCATTTTAGGTTATCTTCAGTGCCACATATTTCAGTATCACTTGTAATACCACAATTTCTGACTCGGGTAGAAGCTCGAGGAAGAACTACACTGAAACAAAAGCAAACATCAATCTTCCTGTCTGAAGTCATTGGGACAGTTTACACATTTTATGACTAGAGGACAACTATGTATCAGAAGTGGAGTTTTTGGTTTATTTTAACAGGATAGCTGAAGAAAGCTAAAATGACAGGGCTTCAAGCAGGTTGCTAACAGTGGTTAAAGCGCAAATCAGTCTTCATGCTTCCAATGTTTACAGTATGTGGCTATTTCTAAAGGTTTCAGCTTCTGCTATTAACCCACTCAAGACCTGCTTCAGCTGTCAGCAATTACTTCTTCTCTAAGCCTTTGCCAGATCATCTTATTTGCACAATTAAGTTTCTTTCAAGGAGGTACTGTCTTTCATTGTGTGTAGACACAGATCCTAATATCCATGGCTTAATCTGGTCTGAAAGCCCAAGCTACAAAAAAACCCTTAATGTACAAACTCCACCAACCCAGAAAAAGCTGACAACTCATTAATACAGTAAATCTTCTGTAAAGTAAATCTACAGTAAACTTCTACTTAAAAGCTTAAAAGTTGCAACATTGATATAATTATTTAAACTTGTTATTAAGACTTTTTATTTCACTGATTGAGTAAAAAAAATAACGTGAGAGTGATTTTCTTTATTACATCTATTATATATTTTTGGCATCTACGTTTACTTCATCATTTTTGCACTACACAATGTTGTAAAAAAAGAGCAGCTACCAAAGTACTCCATGCAATTATCTGTTTATCTGACCTGTCTTCTAAATTGTCTCTGCAGCAATAAAGCATTCAAAGCTAAGTAAAATCAACTGTGTTCAGCTTTGTTTGTGTAGTACCCAGGTATATCTGAAAACCTTACGGCAAGTGTGAAGTATTGTATTTCTCATCCTAGTGGAGCTTTGTCATCAGCTGTTAATTCTCTTTTCATTCTGAAGTTGAGTAACAATAGGAAAAGGGGATACAGACGTCTATCCAAGCAGAAAAAGTTGCGAGACAACAAGCCAAGCATGAAAAAAATATTCAACTACTTGTTTTTCAGCAGACCAAGAGTGCAAGGTCACCCAGGAAGGACACCAAACACCAACATCCCCTTGGTGTTTCACCTGTAAGTGTGGAGGCTGCTGCATAATCTGTTGATACTGCTGTACCATCTGCTGCAGCTGGGCATGCTTCTGCATTATTCTCTGATACTGAAATCCAACTCGGTGATGGGGATGCTGCTGCCACTGAGCTGCTGCCTCTTGCAATTGCTGCAATCTCAAATCTTCCTCGGGGTCATCAGGAGGTTCAATATTGAGCTAGAGAAAGGCAAATAATATAAATAAAGGAGATCTCCTTCTCTCAGAAGGAAAACACACTTGGTCACTACCCAGTTGACAGGCACTTTCTCAGTGTTTGTTATTGTATCACTCTGTTTCAGTATTTGGGCCACCCACAGCTTCCAAGAGGCTGACTTTAATTTCATTTCTTCTTAATGTGAACAGTCTGATTTAAAGGGTAGGCCGGTGGCAATTAGGGTACCCATACATACAGAAGCTACCTACAGGAAGGAGATCAATGCAAATCTGCTTCTTCATGATGAGGTAAATTAACGAGTGCATTATTGTTGCCACCTTGTAGGAACTTGAACACTGTGAGTTGAAGTGCAGCAGGGTAATTGACCACCCCACAGCAATCTGTTCAAACATCAATCGTCACCTCCATTCATTATGTAGTAATTGTAATGAAACATGCTGACAAAAATATTCTGTGCAAAGTTCTTGGCTTTCAGACAAACTGTAACACACACAGAGAAACTGAGTGAGAATTGACAAACTGCCAGAGAGGATTTAGGAGGAACAGTGCTTAAGACAGCACTCCTCATCTACTGAGTACTTCATGCTGCATTTAAGTATTACAAAGTGTTTCTCATAGACAAAAAATGACAAGGCAGGGGAACATTTGAGTGAGTCAAGCTTGGACTTGCTTGGTGCATGTGTGGGTGACTATCTAAGTCTATATATATTTTTTTTTTAAATTGCTGCAGCCTTAGCAAGTGTTCTTTTAAGATTGCTTTACCATATTTAGTTACCATTACACACATATGAGTATTTGTGCCATCCAGCACAACAAATGAAGTGGCAACACTTTACAAAGTCTACCTGAGTTTCAGTGGATGTCAGAGAAGACTCGTCTTCTTTGGAAGCTGAAGGCAGAGATTCATTAAGCGGGGGAGGTTCAGAGTGCTGAGCTGAAGCACTCATTTTCTCTTCTTCAGGCTTTGCTCTCTGCTCAGATGCATCCTTCACTACTGGACCTTTCATTTGCTGCTGTCCCTGAGCATGGGCTTTTGCCCTTTGCTGCAGGCTAAGCAAGTGCTGCTGGTACCAGTATTGTTGCTGCTCCTACAACAGATAGAAATTTGTTTCTATAGAAAACTTTTCTAATACGTTTTAAGGGAAAACTCACTTGATCAACAGTATTGCAATATATGTTAGAAGAGCAAATCAAAATTCAGAAACTATTACATGAGGCATAGCAAGTTGCAGCAGAATTTGTATCCTACCTCACGAAGCTTACACCTAAAGACAACAAAAACAAAATGCAGAAAGACAGCCAATAAGACAAATTACTACAAACATGTGGTAAGTACCACATTTAGTATTTTTAGTGCTTTTTATTCCTAACAACTATAGGTACTTATTATGATTATACCTTAGGTAAATGAAGGGAAAATTGAGGACAAGCATGAGTAGGGGAGATGTAAGGAGAAAAAGGAGGAAATGTGCAAAAAAAGATGAAGAGGGCAGACACAAAACACAAATATCAAGTAGTGAAAATGACAGACAAGAAATTGTGGTGAAGATGTTTGAATAATGACTGCAGAAAGGAAAAAGAACAATTAGAACCAGCATATAGGGTGGATTATTTATCATCTGAATGCTAATTTATTCTTATTCAATAGCTGAAGAGGTAAACAGATACAGTTGCACTCAAAAAATTAACCATTTAATAAGTGATTAAGCTTTCAGTTTTAGATATTTCAGCCAGATGACAGCACCTTCAAAGTACTGTCAGCTGCTACCAACCCAAAGAACAGAAGACTAAAGATTATTGTCTTGTAATGATTATTATCTTGACACTTAAGTTGTGGTGCATCTTCAATAGACCTGAATAAGAACCAACAGTCTTGTATCTCTTCCAATACAAGAAATATCAAGCATCAAATCAGAGTATCAGGACACAGATTTCAAATGCACGGGAGCCAGCTCCTCGCCAGCCATGGCCCTGTGCTACCAAGGGCTAAAATTGTGTGGATTCAAGACACGGCTCCAAAAGCTCACAAAGGAAAAATCTACATAGATTTAAAAAATAAATACACCAGTTGCAGCTAAGGCAGTTCCTCTTTTTTAAGGATGTACAGCTATGCACTTGATTTTTAAGTTATTCTCCTAGGGTCTGCTTTCAGTCACTGTCAAAGGCAGAACAATAAAATGCTTTCCTTTTAGTCTCACCTAGTGCAACCATTCTTGTGCTCTTGTGGCAATTGCACTTCTGAGAATCCGTGACAGCTCTACAACTTTCACATCCCCTGTTCTTCCCTATCACTCAAGCACACACAGTTAAGACACCTATAAGAAGCCCACTCAGAGACAGAAAAGAATAAAAAAATGCAGGTATTTTAAAAAATGTGACAATAAAAAAATGATAGGTGCTGTCAGATGAGATTTCTCAAAACTGAGCCATCTTGTGTGCCTTACAACAGGTTTCAAAGAAGTGCAGGCTTCCTCCAAAAGCCTACCTCACACGCAGATCAGGAATGACAGCAATCATCAATCAGTCAAATCAGCAGTCAGAATCTTCTTAACAAGAACATTTCTCAGAAGAGCTGTCATGGCTTTGGATGGAAGATGTGCGCTCATCTCAGAAACTTTCAACCAAATGCTGTAATAAGTGCAACTTTTGACACCAGGGAGGAGCACACATCTCCAGCTATACAAAACTCTCAAAGGCATGATAGGGTAATTTACCATGACAGTGCTGGATGCTATTGGTTGGTGAGCACCTGTTCTACTGCCACAAAACTCTTGTCCCCACAGATACATCTTGTTTCTTTCTCATTCTACCAATTGGACAAAGATCTAAAACTCATGACTGGTGTTCACACAAAGAGCTACGATAATATCCTGACACCTATTTTTTTGCAGCAGATGAAGTCAGTGACACATCATACATCTGAAAAGCACAAGTAAAGTGGAAAAGTAGATGTCTACAGCTTAGTCTGAGGAAAAACAGAAGTGCCAGTGTAGAAAATTGCCGATGGTGAAAAGTTCAGCTGAGTGCTCACCTCCTCGTGATGAGTGTTGCTCTTCAAGTCCTGTCACAAACCTCAAGCCTGAGGAACCCTCTTTGGCTGACCAAGACACCACACCTGTTGCATTGTAAAAAATGCAACTAGTACTATAAATTCTTGACCACAGGACATATCACCAAAAGTGTTAATGCACAGCCCACGCCAACTACTTTTGAGTACGTCAAAATTAATTAAGGTGGCTCCAGGCCACGAGGTAATGTATATTTTGGGAGATGCTCAGTATTTTTCTGGTAAAGACTGGAAAAGGATGGCTTAGCACCCTTCATAAGGCAAAGCAGCAATTCTGAAGAGTGCAGAAGCCTGCTGAAAGGTGACACAATAAAGCCAAGGTAGCTTTAACAGACGTAGATAAATGCTTATTACGGGTACAAATGTACCACACATATTTGTCTAATACTGTAAACCAAGAGCAGCATACAGTACCCAAATATCAGACGGAGCATTAATGAAACACCACTGGTATTTCAACAGGACTTGACAAAAGATGCATTTGATGGTAGAGAAACACAAGAATCCAGCAATATAATCAAACTGTACACCCATGTAAGAAACTATGCTAAACTCACAATATTGACAAGGCAAAGAGCAGCATCTTAGGAAAGAGAAATAATAAAAGACTCACTTATGGCAAATCACATAATATTTTCTACGTTAAGAGGAAAAACACTAAGTCTATTAGGCTGCAGCCACTGTTGCTGTGGGATGAAAACAGAAATAATTGTTTTCAACCAACAGTTTAAACAAAGGCTTAATATGATCTTATAAATGACAAGTTACAGTATTTGTCTATTCAGCTCTTACAATCATTAGCAAAAAAGCACCACTATGCTTTGCTTTCCCTATTCCTAATGTGTAGGGACTTGTTGCTCCAAATCCTGACTCACTTTACAGCCCAAGAGAGCCAAAATTGTATCAATCTGTTGTAACAAATTTACAGCCAAAATGTACCATATTGCTTTCGAATTAACACTGAGTTGTGTATGACAGTAAACAAACTAGTCTAAAGTTGCTTGTGTAAACCCTCATAAACCAGACAGTGTAAACTTCAGCAGTATTCTACTCTGCTGCTCCTCTGCGTGCACCACAATAATGCACTACTTGCCCCTCTTCTGGACAGGAGAGAGTAGCTGAAGAACAATTAAGCAACATGAATGAAATTTCAGGCTACATAAGGGAAAAGAAATGACAGTTTACTGTTCAAACTTGAGGTTATGACTTAAGAAGTTTACCAGCAGTCTCAATATCCAATTAACGTCTCTTTCTACACCTGATTTTTCAAGGTTTTGGTTTTGTCATTCCAAATTTTAATGAGTCCCGTTCCTGTCCCTGTGAAAGTTCAACTAGTACTGTTCAAAAAATTTGTAGAATTAATGAACTGATAGCACCCTTTTGCTAGGCAGTGATGAGTTATACGGTGCAAATGTTAAATTACACATTCCCAAATGTGTTCAGGTATTGGTATGAAATTGTAATGGATGGAATTAAAAAAGTGTCCCAATGATTAACAAATTTTAAGTGTCAGTGACTTCAATATGATTCAACAGAATTTTTGAAAACTTAGCTTAGACTCACAGAATGGTAGGGTTGGAAGGGATCTTTAGAGATCATCCAGTCCAACCCCTCTGCAGAAGCAGGTTCACCTAGATCAGGTCGCATAGGAACGTGTCCAGGCAGGTTTTGAGGACCTCCAGAGAAGGAGACTCCACAATCCCTCTGGGCAGCCTNTGGACTCTCTCGAGAAGTTCCCTGCCCCTCTTGACTTGGGAAGCCCAGAACTAGACATAGGACTCCAGAAGAGGCCTTAGCAGGGCAGAGGAGAACCTCCCTTGACCTGCTGGACACACTCTTCTTGATGCAAATCAGAAGCTTCATGCAAATCTTGACGCAAATCAGAGCTTCAAATCAGAACCTTAATATCAATGTGCTGAAAACAGAGGTCTTGTAAATTTAAAGGAAGTCCATTTAAAACATGAACTTTAGCTTTATTCTTGTAGCTGGATTAAAACCTTGCTGACCTTAAAACTATACAAAACCTTCAGTGAATCTGCTCAACCTCTACAAACAGCTGAGAACCTTGACTTGCGTGCCCCTTTGTGCACACTTAACCAGAAGCAACTGGATTGTCCCTAACTTAATGTGTAGGAGCAGTCACACCAAGTTCACTGAAACTGCCCCCAACTCAGCAAGTGAGGCATGCAAACACTTTGCAGGCATTTTGGCCCTATTATACATATGAAAAGCACACAGTATTAACAATATTTTTCATCTTGAAAGTGTTTCAGAACATTTACTTCCAATGCCCCACACAAATGTATAGTGTAAGATCAAGCACACGTAGCACAAAACTCAAGGCTAAGGAGATCACAACATTGTACGAAATAAAAACTTTGCAGCTTTAACTATGTGTAGTACAATTAAAATAGTCTCAATTATAGACCAATCTGACAGACAACAGAAACACAATTCTCTTAGAAAAAACACATGAAGAGATCACTGAACACTAGAGCCACTCATCCTGCAACGTCCAATAAGCAAAGTCCACTGCATCTCACAAGAGGCTGGACGAAGTCAACAGAGATCAGGTGCAGCCTGCCCACAGTCTGTATGTTTGAAAACTGGAGTTTGTTGCTTCAGAGAACAGCCAACTCCCCAAGAAAACAAAATCTATCCAGGAGTTCGACTTTTCCCCAAACAAGCAAAATGGCAATCTGTTCCATCCCAACAACCACCACTGGATTTTATGGGGCACCTCCAGAGCCTTCCCAGGCTTCCAAGGGTTGTGCCCAAACCCCTTCAGTACTGTGCAAAACAGGCGTATTTGTCAATTGCCCTTACTGAGAGACCTTTGCAACACCTGGTACCCCAGCGCTGGCTGACCTGGCAACTGCTGACTGTCTGAGTTCAACCGGGGCTGTGGGGACAAGCGCGAAGGTGGCGATGCCTTACCTGGGGAGTCATGGTGGAAGGGTCGGGCTGCTCGGTGCCGCCGGCCTCCTTGGTGGCACCTTGCGTGGCCTCCAGCGGGGCAGCGGCAGGCAGTGGCAAGGACGGCTGCGGCGGGGGAAAATGGACCTGCGACGGCTTGGCCGGGGGAGGGATGGAGGGGGCCAGGCCAGGCTGCGAGGGCTGGGAAGGGGAGGCCTGAGAGGAGAGCAGGTAGGGCTGGGGATGTGCCATGTAGCCCTGGGCGGGAGGCGGCAGGTAGGGCTGGGAGGCGGAGGCCGGCGGGGGCTCCAGGTAGGAGGGCGGCGGCTCGGAGAAGGAGGGGGGCGGCTGGGAGGCCTGGGCCCGGGGCAGGTAGGGCTGTTGCGGCGGGG
>WBNH01004785.1:689360-733075 GCA_013401255.1 Urocolius indicus | reverse complement strand
CCCCGCGGGCTCGGCCGTGCCCCGGGGGGGTTGCCGGCGCGGGCTGCCCTGCTGGGCCCGCACCACCGCCGTTCCCGGCAGGCGCACGGCCGCGGAGGCTCCCGGTGAGCGGGAAGGGTCGACTCGGCCGGCGCCGCGGCGGCCTGCAGCCCGTTCCTTTGGCCGAGCCGTGCCGCCTGCGCCGCGCTGACGCCGTGTCCGTGGCGCGCCGGGCAGGTGGCGGGGAGCTGCTGCCTCGGCAAAGGCCGCGGGGTTCGGTGGCCCCGTTGAGCCACTGCCGGTGGGGGCTGGAGGGGAACAGAGGCCACTGGCCACTCTCCTCCTGCTTATTTTCTGTTTTGGAGAGCTGTGGGGCTGCGGAGGCCTTCAGCCCACTTTCTGAAGCTGCCTGGGCAGGCGTGGTTTGAAGAGTAAATGTAATACTGGCCTTGCTATGCTCTAGCTCATGGACTCCTTCATGCGAGTTGGCGTTATCTGTACATCTTACCAACAATTGTGACCTGAAAGCCTGGCAGATAAGTGTAACTTTAGCTGCGCATTTTGTAGCTGTAATGGTGTAGTTGGACCCAAAAGCTCTTCGCACATGTCAGGAAACATTCTCCAAGTTCTCACACTAGTGGGCACTTGGTTTCTAGTACCTTGTGTAGGAAAGGGTGAGAGAGGCCTCCTTGCAGTTATCTTTCCCATGGAAGTTTCTGGGATCAGCGAACACTTGTAGCTGTTGGTATCTTCCAAATGTGACTGGTTTTGTCTGGTGTGCAGGTTAGAAAAAGTTATGCAGCCGTTGAGGTTGTAACACAAGAGGTTTTAACATGTGAGTTGTGTTAGTTGTAGCAATTGTGATATATANGAGCTTTTTTGATACTGCCTTAGTGACCTGAGTGGTTTGAGTGAAGGAAATAATTGAGGAGGATGGGAGTGATGTGCTTTCCCGCTGGATGTGTAGGGTGACAATCTCGTTCTGGCTTGGGAAGCAGGTCTAGTGTCAAGATGAGAGTGGCGTGGAACCTGCTGTCTGTCTGGCTTGCTGTGCTTGAGAAGGATGGGAGGAGTTGACAACTCTGTGGATGTTTCAGTTGAGATTAAAAGCCCTTAGACTTGGGCAGCTGGCAAAAGTCTCCTTTTTTTTTTTGTTGTTGTCCACCTGTTGCCACTGTTTTGTTTGGCTTGTGTATAAATGCATATGACAAATTCTAACCCTACTGAGAGAATGAATGTTTTGTATGGACAGTGGCCTTTGCGGCTTTTCTCCTTGACAACAGATAGTGGAGCCTGCCCAGTAGCTTTTGCATTGACTCTTTGGACTCCTTTGGGTGGATTTTAAAGTGAAGTTGGTGTGGACGTTGCTGTTTGTGGGTTGGTGCGTGGTTTCGTTGGTGTGAGAATTCATTCAAATGAGAGTTGTCCTGTGCATGGCACCGGGTGCACGTGCCATTGGTGTGGCTGCTTGTGCACGTGGACCAAGGGCACGTTCTGTGTAGGGAAATGATTCTTTCATATTACTTGGATGAGATAGTATTAATCTGCAGAAGAGTTTTAAACCCATTTTCTAAGTTTTGGAGCTTGCCAAAGCAGAGAAGAAAGGAAGCTAAATTTATCAGTGCACAAAAAACCCACATGAGGCACGAGATTTGCCAGGCCCTCAGTAAATTGAGTGTGTATAGCATCCCCCCAGCTGGCTCTGGAGCTGTAATCCTGAGGATGTGCCATTAGTGTGGTTTAGTTTCTTTTGTATGAGCAGCTACGTTTGTGCCTCCTTCTGGACTTTTGAGCTATGTTCCTGTGGGTTCATGGCATCAGTAATACAAACAAATTGCATTCCCGTTAGTGGCCTCCCTTTCCTTGCTGGCTTGAGAGAAGCAATGGCACTAATATATATTTTATTTTATAGTTCCTTGCTGATTATGGTGATTATGCCAGTACTTCTTCAGTCAAACCAAGGTGAAGCTTTCCAAATCCCTGTTTTCCCTGCAGAGGGCAGGAGACGGTTGCTTGCTCTGTCCTTGGATCAAGATCACTGAGACCTTTGGACAATTCAGCAGGTTTTTATTCCAGCTTGGGTACAATGACACCTTGCATTGCTGGTTTTCAGAATTTGTTTCCCAGATTGTTAGCTGGCAGTTCTGAGCACAGATACTATTTTAATTTAGATCTGCATTCTGATAAATGAGTGGCAACGTATCTTGGATACCACCTACTTGCAACTAGGTTCTTCACTCCCATATATCCCAGCAGCAAGAGCATCCTTGAAGCTGCTACTGATGTGTATGCTGGAGGGAGGTTGTTTGTGTGATAGCGACTTAATCTCTGGTGGCCACCTGAATTGGTGTCTTGCTTGTCACTTCATGTAGAGAGAATAAAATGAAAAGTCACTGTGCTGATTGAGGTAGATAACTACTTCTCTGTGTCTAGTGAGCTCTGAAATTCTGCGACTCGGATCAAGAGAAGTCAGACTTCAGTTGACCTAAAACCCCTTGTCTTTGAAATGATGGGTCTTTCTCTTTTTGTGCTTTCCAGAGAGAGGCTGTGCGACTTGTGGTCTGCTTCACAGAAGGGAAAGAGTTAGGGACTTAAAGTAGAAATAGGTTGAGTAGGTGAACCCCACAGGCCCAGTTTTGTGTTGCTGTTTTTCCAGTGACATGAAGAGACTGGTTCTGTAAGATGCTGGAGGGAGATGTCATAGGTTCTCAGACTTAGGTAAGTTTCTGTGAAATTTCTCAGCTGTGTGAGGAGGAATCACACATCCTTGACATCCAGGCCAAGCTGGAGCTGAGTTTCAGCCAGATGCTTGTAGTACATCTTGGAAGTGTACTGTGAAAGAATTGAAATATCAAGGAAGTTGCTAGGTTTGTGATTCTTAACACACAGAGATAGGAGTTTAGAAACTTCAAGCTTTATATAGGAGGAGAATGAGAACTTATGCCCTGGAGACACTTGTTTGCTTAAGCAGAGGAAAGAAGAAAATAGCTGAGTGGGTGGGACTTTCTGTGAGATGTGGGGGGTGGAAAGGCAGAGTCTGGCTGCTTCTGCAGTGCAGTCAGAGCTCTTCACAGATTTACCTGTTGGCTTTTGTATGCTTTAGAAACCTTAGTGGACATGTGCAAAGGCAACCAGATTTGTATGATTATTGAGATAGAGGGAAATAAGAGACACCTGAAGAGGTGAAGATGAAGGGGGAGTAAGGAGGAAGTGGCAGCTGAGGTGGTGGTATGGCAGGCAAGAGGAGCACACCGCTTGCATCCTCAGAAGAGGCAACTGTCTTTACAGACAGCTGCGGTGGTGAGCCTATTCATTTCATTCTCACTGCTTTATATAATCTGTCTTCTGAATGAATAGATACTGACTGTGTAGGCTTTTCTTCTGGCATATGTTCTGGTTTTTGTAGGCTGCATCAGTCCTTGCTGTTAGTTTTTTTTGTTATCTCAAGCCTGACAGCAAACTGTAATTTAGTGGATAGTGCTGCTGAAACTCAAGTGCTTTATGAGCATACAGGTTTCCTGAATACATAAAACAACAGCAGCAGGGGGAAAAAAAAAAGGTTATATGCTTTTGGAGTTTAAGTATGTTCTCACAGGTTTGGTTTTGGTTTTTTAGACTTGACCTTAAATGTAGCCCTCAGCCCTCTAGATCTGGGCAAAATCAGTTTGAGAATAATACCCGTCACTTTGTGGGATGTGAAGCCTTGAAGTGACACTTCACTCTTATCATTCCTCATGAATAACACACAGCTATTCATGAGGAATGAATTGATTAGCAGCTCCCATAAACCCCACAAAACACACAAGGCAGGATGTGTTTTGTTCCATCTTGACTCTGGTAGTTTCATGGGGTCATATAATGGAACGAGGTTGCGACAAGTAGAGATTGAGGATACGGTGAAGCCTGGTGCCTCAGCAACAGCACTACCTTTGTAGCACCTCTCCTATGGATTTGACATTTAGTGATATTCTTGCATCTTACAGCTAGCCCGTGTTTCTACTTGCTAGGTTCATCCACAACAATTAAGAGATCTAACTTGTTTTTTTTCTTTTCCAGGAAAGCTAGCAAACGACAGGCTACAGGGAGCAACATTGCAGGACAGCCTTTTTCCATAAAGAGGAAGAAATTGCTGTGCTTAGGTCCTCAACTTTCAGCAGTGATTCTGTGATGCAAGTTCCAGGAAATTCAGTTTCTGTGATCATCTTCCCTATGGCCTCTTCTTGCTGACATTTTCCCCAGTACTGGGCACAAAGAGGAAGGATGCTGAAGAATGAGAGCCCACCTTTTGGCTTTTAGAACATGGGCACTTTTGTAAAGGTATGTGGCTACTCTTTGGTTGGAGGGGTGGGATATCTGCAGAGGTCAGCAAAGGGGATTTGCTGGGCTGTAAACTCATGGCTATTGTTGGGGGGGGGGGGGCATGTGGAAATACCTCATTTAAGCTTTCTGTGTGCCGTCCATTGCTGCTGCTGTTGAGATGATTGATGAATAACTCTTCTTTTGTGTTTGTTTAAAAAAAAGAAAAAGCAGCTTGAATGCACAATGTAGCTTCTCACTAACTGAGTGGTGACATGGCCTATGCTATTGTATGCATTACTGTATGCCAAATTGTTTGTCTAATTGTCACACACATGCCTTGCTGCTGCTCTTGTTCCATCTGTCAGCTATGTCTTACCAACCAAACAGCATGTTGTTGTTCTGGGCATGGTCTTCTTACTCTACATGTTTGTTTAGCAGTCTCCTCAGTGAGAACTTCATTGTAGATTTGTGTCTCTAAAAATTGCCACAATCTTGTTAGTGTACAAAACCAAGGTTTTAGCTTGTGTGTTGATCAGTGAGAATTTTCAGCAGAGAGTCTCTGCTTTGCAAAAGTGAGTAGGAAAATAAAGATGGATTGTTTTCCAGTTGCATTCATACTTTCCATAGCAGAGTTACAGGGAAAAAAATGGATCTGCTCTGCCCTAGAAGGACAGACTGAATAAATCTTATCTGCAATCCTTTTAGTCCGTAGTTTTTCTTCTGAGGCTACTGGTTAAGGGTCAGTTTCAATCCATTTTGGTGGTGGATCTGTGATGTGCTTTCATGGCGAACTAGAAGTTAACTGTGTGACTTGTGGAAGCAAATAGGTGGGAGAGTGGATGAGGGGCTTTCAGCTGCTGCTGTGGAAGTTTGTGATCCTGCAAGAAGTAGCTCCTCCTTGCAGTACCCAGAGCCCACTCTCACTGGTTTCTGAGGATAGTATGTTGTCCTCTTTATAGATCCCAAATCTGAATGGGAATCTGTGCTGGAGGGAGAACTCTTACTTGTAGTATACTGTGCTTTTGGCATATTTCACAGTCTTATGGAATAATGTTTTAGGGATAGTCCTTGTAGTGGAAGATAGGTTATTGATAAGCATTTGTCTGAGGAGTCAGATTAAATTTAGGCCAATGTGTTTTAGGAAGAGTCATTGGACTGGACTTGGCCTATTTTGTGTTCTAGATGCAGCTGTGATCCTTGGCTGTGTGTCTCATCGAAGGGACCTGATGTTTTACATTATTGGTAAGTGAAGGAAGGCTGCCACTGTATTTGTTGACCTCTCCATAGGCTTTAGAAGGGTTTTTTGAAAGCCTCTGCCTTTGTGTTAGTTCAGAGTCTATGTAACAAACATGAAGTTACTGTCACCCTGCACTGTGCCCTCTGTCTGACAGACTTGCCTCTCCACCATTCTTCTTGTTCCTGAAGTCCTTCATTGGTTGCATTCTTAAGCCATTGCCCACTTTTTCTTTTGAGAACTAGTGCAGGGTTGTTGCCTCTGTGATGCTTCTTAATTCAGCCTTAATGTGATGTGCAAGGGCTATGTGGCTATATGACTGTTTACCTTGAAGGGATCTCTAGTTCTGACTTGCAACTCAAAGGGAATGCCATATTTTGGTGGGATACCTGCTAGCCATACCCCAGACTCTGTACCACCTTTACTTATTTCCTCTGCTTGCAGTCATATACAGAGTTTTAAGGGACTTGTTATTCTCTAACCTTACTTGTAGCATAACACAAACCATCAATGTTCACACAACAGCTTCTGCCTTAAACACCTAATTTGCAGTTGATTAGAATGTCATTAAGAAAAGGCAACTTGGGCTGATGCAGAGTGGATTTTGGTGCCTGACTCAGCCATGCTGCTGCAACCCTCCTCTATTCTATTCTTGCTGCAGGTGGAATCACAGTATCTGTGGTAGCTTTCTTCTTCACCATTAAGTTCCTTGTTGAGCTTGCCGCACGTATAGTCAGCTTCCTGCAGCATGAGGACCGGGAGCGCCGAGGGGAGCGGACTATTTATGACTACGTGCGAGGCAACTACCTGGATCCCCGGTCCTGCAAGATCTCCTGGGATTGGAAGGACCCCTATGAGGTGGGCCATAGCATGGCCTTCCGAGTGCATGTAAGGCAATATTTCTGATTCCATGCAGCTTTGGGGGCAGGAACAGAGGTCTGAGTTAGGGATGGGCTCTTGAAATGCTTTTTGTTTGTTGGGGCCAAGGTGGGTGTAACTTAGGAGGTGGAAAGCTATCTGTTTGTCTTCTGCTCCCTGTAACTGTACTGTAGAAATGTATAAGTGCATATCTGAGGTTTGCACTCCTTAATTTATCATCTTGCTCTCTTTAGAATCCTCTGGAGAGCTGGAGGAGACCAGGCTTGTCCTGGCTACTGCTTCCTTTACTGGGAAGTGAGTGGGCTGAGCCTTGCCTTCAACAGACTTGGTGCTACCTTTTGGTTGTGCAGATGAAGTTAGGAGTGTGGGAGTGGGCATGTTATCACCACAAGAGTCATAAGAGCTGTAAAGCTACATGAACACTTCCTGTTCCTCCAAAATTGACTGTTATTCTGTTTGACCTGGAAAAGCATGCCAAGGACTCTTGTTTTCCCTCCAATCTCAAAAAGCCAAGTCTAGGGGAATGGGGCAAGTATACAAATAAGATGGGTGAGGACCCTGAACGCAGAGTTTGGAGCTATGGAGAAAAAGTTTGAACAGGTTGTCCTGGGCTTGTGTGTCTGCCTTTCTGCCCAACCTTCTCCACCCAGAAGGGTATCAAAACAAGAAGAAAGATTCAGATGTGTTGTCATACCCATCCCTTTTGGGAGGACAAGGAAAACCCTTCTGCTTGAGGGTGAGTGAAGAGTTCTACCTCTAAGGCAGGCAGTGGAAAAGAGCTGAGGGCAAAGGAACTTACTCTGTTCCCACTGTTGAAATTTATTCCCTTCACTTTACCAACTCTCACTCATGACAGCTCCAGCGACGTGCCCTTCAATTCATGCTTGTCTCTCATTTGCTTAGCTCTTTATTCATCAACAGTAGCTTTTGCATGTACTGGTTTCTCTCGCCGACAGTCAAGATACACACTACTTCAGGCCCCACACCCTCCCTTATTTGGAAACGGAATAATAGTGACTTTCTTTTGATTGCAGGTGGTAGGCAGGATCTGGCCCACAAGCTGCTGGCTCTTGAAGAGCCATGCACATAGGGTTTCAAGGTGTAATTCTTTCTTTGTAAGGAAGCTGTGATAGAGGCATGTTACCTTCTGAAATTGTCCAGCAGATCTCTTCTGTGATTGAGCTGCCTGTGATTTTTGTCTAACATGTTGTTCTCATGCTGATGTTTCTTATCAGTACAGACTGGGTCGGCTCCTTAGGTCAGCATCTTCTCTACACTGTTTTCTGTAACAGACTGACAAGACCTTTTCCAGAGCTTAGCTGTGCAAACAGACAAGATTTGCTTGTTTCTCCAAAAGGATGTGCCTTTGCTTTTTCTTTTTCAGTTGTGGGCTCTCTTGGTTTCTGCTTCTGTATTGCACTAACAGTGCAGAGAAGAAATGTGTAGAGGCATGTTCTTTTCAGGGCACTTCTACAAATCCCAGCACAAAAAGAGAATGAGGCTATTCAGTGCCCACTTGTGCCCTGTTTACTTTGGAGAACACAGCCTATGTGACAGAGCTGGCTGTTAATTTCGTTTCCTTTGCTGAGCTGGGGTTCTTGCCCTTGTTTTCACCAAGGCAACTTGCTTTCTCTTTCTCTGTGCACTGCATATTTTTGCTGACCTGAGCTTCTCCATTTCCCATGCAGTTATTCTATAAAAATGGGCAACCCTTCCCTGCTCACCGGCCTGTGGGGCTGCGAGTTCACATCTGCCATATGGAGCTATCAATTGATATTCCTGTAACCCAGGAAGTTCTTCAGGAGCCTAATTCCAATGTGGTGAAAGTGGCCTTCACTGTGCGCAGGGCTGGGAGATACGAGATCACTGTAAAACTTGGTGGCTTGAATGTGGCCTACAGCCCCTACTACAAGGTGTTCCAGCCAGGTAAGGTCTAAGTGGCCCTGTAATGAGACAAAATAGATTTGGAGGTATTGGAGGCAGTCAGGTAAATGTGATGCCAGCTAAAATAGGTAGGTGACAGGGAGAGGGTTACCCTTCACCATTTCCTCTTGCCATGTGTAGATCCCAAGAACAGACCCACAACTAAAACATCCTTGTGACTACCAGTACGTGTCAAAACAAACTGCCTTACAGAATAAGTCATTAGTGCTGCTTAAACTCTCTAACCACTTGTGTTACATTCTGTGTTTTCTAGTAACTTCTGCATGATCCATCTACTAGTCAGGGAATGCCTTTTGTGAAAGCACTGAATTATTCCTATCTGAATGGGAAATGCTGTCATTATTTGACTCTTCCTCTTTCGAATACCCTACTCTTCCTTTAAGCTCCTGGAATGTTTGATACCTTTGATTATATACTTTTTTTAAAGCATTTCCTTTTTATTCATTTCAAATTTGTTTCCTTCTACTTTTTTTTTTTCACTTCAGTCAGCATCTTTTGTATTTCATATATATGAAAATACCTCTTCCATCGCATTGTGAATAAATACAAAGCTGAGTTTGCAGGTTTCCTTGGATGTCCTCTGATGGTGGGAGCAAGTTCTGGAGCTGAAGGTTAGAATGGTGGAAACTGCATTCTGTAGAGGGCTAGTAACTGGGTTTGCTTTATCAGTACTAAGTTCCTGACTCAAAGCAAACCCTATGGATGACACTATATATTTCAGTGCTCAGATACTTTTGGGGTTTGAGTGTAGGGGAATAGCCTATGTATAGATTTGATCCAGTTTCAAGGGCATTGTACCTTGAGTTGCTTTTTTTGTTTGCTTTTTTACCTTCACTTTGGAATTTGTTCGGTTCTAAACCGTTGTTGTCTGCTTCAGGGATGGTGGTTCCCTCCAAAACAAAAATTGTCTGCCATTTCTCCACTCTGGTGCTGACCTGTGGGCAGCAGCACACTCTGCAGATAGCTCCCAGAGACGAATATGACAATCCCACCAGCAATTCTGTGTCCCTGATAGATGAGCACAATTACAGCCTCTCCATCTATGAGGTGAGTGCAACTTCATCCCTTGCTGCTTGACTTCAGGTGAGCTCAAAAGCCCCCTTTATTGATTTGTCTTCTGTTTAGCTGGGTCCTCAAGAAGAAGAGAGCTATGGTGTTGTGTTTGAGAAGTCTGTGGTATCCAATCGGCAGACTTGTGAAGTGTTCTTCCGAATCACCTTGCACTGTAGGGGCTGTTTCCATGCCTGCATCTCCTACCAGAACCAGCCCATAAGCAATGGTGACTTTGACATCATTGTTCTAAGTGGTGAGTCGAGAGCTATTCAGTATTCATTCCCCAGATATCCTTTTACAAGGTGCTTTGTGCACTCACGTAGCAGACCTAAGTGTGGATTCCTTGCAGGGGAAATGCTTAATTGCTTAAGGAATGCCTGTTCATTTAAAAATGCTAAGGTAAATGAATTTGCTGCTGAGATATCTGAAGGCTGATACTCTCTGTTCCATGGTCAGTTAAAAGCACTTGTGTGTTTTTTCCCCATATTGTGGGAGGTTTACTTCTGAAATTAGGCAGTTTTTCTTGCTTGCTAGTACTTTGCATCTGAGCCATACTGGAAGTGACCCAGTTGTGTATTGTATGTTTAGCTATATGGATGAAGCACACTGCATGTAATCCATGTGCTTTTTTACAATTTCATAGTCCTAGTTTCTTCAGGAGTGAGCCAGTCTGTGATGTGGCTGTCAGTGTTCTCAGAGAGAGGTTCTGTATGCCTTTTTCATTTTCTTCTTCATTCAGTCATCAGTCTGAAGCCAGGACAGATGAACTGCTGTCTTGAAATCCTTTCATCCCATTCCTGGGTTCTCTTTATTGGAGTTTCACTTGGCCAGGTTTTCTTTTGGATGTATAGCCTTTAGAATCACAGTAACTAATTTGATGATGGTCTGTGGATTTGTTACTTTTTGCTTCTGGTCTCCATTAAGGCATACACAACTCTCTTGCATCTCTTTCCCCCAGAGAATGAAAAGAACATCGTAGATCGCAACGTGTCCACTTCAGGTGTCAGTATTTACTTTGAAGCCTACCTTTATGATGCTCCCAGTTACACCAATGCTCAGTGGCAACTTCCACCAGCACACCAGAGCTCCTCCCAGCGCCGTCCTTCTACTGCAACTGAGGATGAAGATGAAGATTCTCCCTCTGATAGTCAAACCCCTGAGAAAGTGAAGAAACCTAAAAAAGTATACTGCTATGTGTCACCTAAGGTAGGTATCACAAAGTTACCACTCTGGAGTGCATGTTTAAAGTACACTGCAACCCAAGAATTTCCTTGTGCCCTATGTCTTACCTTCAATTTAGGTGCCTCAGATTCGGCTAAAAGATTTGCCTAAAAGATTTGCCTAAAGCTAGACAGAAAATGTGGAGCAAATATCACTGAGAATAAACTTGAAATGCTCTTTGAAGTTTTAGGACGCCTTGTGTCTTTCTAGGTCTCATCCAAAGCCTGTTGGGAGTTTTCTCACTGATTGTTCCATAGATATTCTGTTTGCCTCTAATTTGCTGTGGTCAGGTCTAACCTGCACCTTTCTCAATTTCTGGTACCTGTAGATTGAAACTTACTGAGTCTCAGGTTTTGCCTTTGTGCAGTTTCTTGAATGTTTCAGGGAAAAGAAAAGCAAAAAAACTTGTTAGAGGAAAATTTAAGTGGAAGAAGCAGGATTCAAGCAAGTAAAGAGAAACTGAGAATTCTCTTATAAGAAGAGTGTGTTAGCAGAAACAAGAATATCCTTTATTTCTTGCCTACAAGCATTCAGGGAGAGTAGAAAGAAAATTGCACTAAATCTATTAATAGATTCACTTTATGAATGTATTGATCTAAATGCATTCTGAAAAATGCAGTGATAAATATCAAAGTGAGATCCAGGAATTGCTTTCCAGTCAGAGAAATAGGTGTGAAGCTGTTACTGGATGAAGGGTGTTGCTAGAGATTTCTAACTCTCTACTGCATATGGCCCTAAGAACTGACTTTGGGACTGAGTGCTGGATCTCTGTGAGCTCAGCATCTGTTTAACCTTAGGGTATTGTTCTGGACTTTTTAACTCTTTTTTTAATTGCATTTACCTGGTAAAGATCCCCAGAAGTGGGTATCATTGCAGGTTCCCTTCAGGCACCCAAGCTGTTAATGCGATTCTGATGCCCGTGTAATTGTATCCCTGGGTCTCTGTAGCTATGTAGAGCATTTGTCTTGCGTAGCAAATAACTGTTACTATACTGTTTTATCTTTAAGGGGTTGGTGTTCATAGTTGCTTGGTCTCTATATAAATGCTGCTTATCACTTTTTTCAGTCGTGACAGCTGGGATAGACTTGTACAGGAAATGGTTTTGTATTTTGTCTTAAGATGCTAAAATCTCACCTTAGCTTGCTCTCCAGGGGGTAGCAGTTCCAATTAGTACTGATTCTGTTCTGACAGAAATAAAAAACTAAGAAGAAACTTCCACAAATCTCCTGGATTTAGCAATTGCAAGTGTTTTTTTAAAGTTGTTTGAAATAGTTGTGAAAATTAGGGAGAAGTAGCAATGGTGGTGTTACTGTGACTTTTTCCAAAACCTATTTGTCAATGCATTGTAGTGCTGTCCTGAATCCAACCTCTCAAGTGTACTTAGCAATACCTTCCAATTAGACTGGTGCTCTTCTGCTGAACACATTAGCTTACTGATGTAAAATCTGTGTCATCCTAGGATCCCACATGCATTGTAAATGCACACAGTAAACTTTGACTGACACTTACAGTTACTGTACTGACAGCTTACAGTTCTGTACAGCTTTAAAGGTTTTCGTGTTGTGCCGGATGACTGTGTCACCAAATGTTACAGTAACATTTGGTGATCCAAGAAAGGACCTTGGCCTTATGGATCTGTCCTGTGCCTCATGTTTCAGGGACAACACTTAACAGATGTCTGACCTCTAAAATTTTTTTTTCCTTGTGGTTACTCAGCAATTCTCAGTGAAAGAATTTTACCTGAAGATCATTCCATGGCGACTTTTCACTTTTAGAGTATGTCCTGGCACAAAGGTGAGCATCTTTCTGTGTAGCTGTCACTGTGCCTCCATATTCTTACTTTGTGGTCCTTTGGAATGCCAGTCTGATATTTCCTTTTGAAGAGATGGGCTTTCACCCCTAGAGCAACATTTTGTTGCATAAAGTTCAACTCTGAAGTTCCCTCTCAGTGCCTAAATTCTGTTAATATTTTATGAATGAGAGCTAGTGGTATTACTTCTTCCTGCTTTTTGTCACAATGCTAGGCAAAAATCTTGACTCCTTTTGCATTTCTCTTGTTTATTTTCCTCATAAGCTTTCTAAAATTCTGTGATTGTGTCCCGAGGCTGGTGTGTGAACTTTAAAGCAGCCTCCAAACTGAAATGTGAATGCTTGAAATAGAGTTCCTGTTAACTGCATCTGCAGGAGAGAGCAGAGAAAGTCTTAAGAGTGCAGGTAGTGTTGCTTTATCTGCTGAACATACTGTGCCTTCTGCATGATGGGTTTACCCTATCTTGCATCTTTTTTGCTACTTGCTACTAGTTTTCATACCTTGGTCCTGACCCTGTGCACAAATTACTGACACTGGTGGTGGATGATGGGATCCAACCTCCTGTGGAGCTCAGCTGCAAGGAGAGGAACATCTTGGCAGCCACTTTCATTCGCTCTCTACATAAAAACATAGGTAAAGCGGGGTGAAGTGGGTACAGCAGTCAGGAAGTTGGCACTTGAGTCTACTAGTTTCCCTGGGGAATGAAGATTGCCAATACTGAATAACCTCTGATGAGAACTCTGATTCCTGGAGTCTCATGTTCTGTTCCTGTTGGGGCTTCCAGTGAATGTATTTTGTCATGCCAGCTGTTCCTTTTCAGTTTAGCTCTGTTGCCAGGCCTTTTGAAAGCACACCTGTAAACATCCAAATGTCAGCAAGACTAGCTGCAAGCTGCCTTTAGAGTTCCATCTCCAAACCTTGCTGCAATAAATTAATCCCAGGCCTGTAAAGCTGTCTTGAGCAGTTAGATTTAGGGAATGCCTACTAGATGTTCAAGATGCTGACAACTCAGGCCTGACCCAAACTGTCACTATTTTCAGGAGGCTCAGAGACCTTCCAGGACAAAGTGAACTTCTTCCAGCGAGAGCTGCGTCAAGTCCATATGAAAAGATCTCATTCGAAGGTCACGCTGAAGGTCAGCCGGCACTGTCTGCTGGAGTCGGTGAGTGTGGAGGTCCTGTGGCTTAAGCCCAGTGCTTCCTCCATCCTTTTCCTTCTGCTCAGTGCCTGAAGGAATCCAAACTGCCATGTGCTAGGGCAACCACACAAAAATGTTTAGGCCTTCTGTTTCAAGGCAGATGCCAGTAGACAGCTTGAGAAGGAAAAAAGGAAAAATAGAATTAATCTCAAGGCAGCTCTTCTGTTCGGTTTTAGTGTTTTGTGGGATGTGTTCCTTGTCTACAGCCAGGAAGATCAGGAAAGTTCATCTCTGATACATTTTCAAGGAACTTGTTGTAGAGTAAATCAAGCCTAGAGAGATACCTAGGGTAGCCTGTAAAAAATCTGATGGTGCTGTTCTGTCCGCACTTTAAACTGGAACCTCAGGCCCATCTACCTGGACCAGATTTGCGAGCAGAATCTAGAGCTCCTGAGTCTTTATCTACCGTTTTTCTGGTACACAGCAATTCAGTGAGATAAGCTGTCAGGACAGCTGTTGCTGAGCTACGTGCATGTGTTGTGATAAAATATTCTTTATAGTCCTTGAGTTAGTCTTCACTGTTGCTGACTTGATCTATTTCCAAAATCGAACTTAGTCATTCATATAGTACAGTTTGTGATGGAGCTTTGGCACAGGCTGCCCAGGGAGTGTGTGGATTCTCCTTCCTTGGAGGTCTTCAAAACCCGCCTGGACATGTTTGTGTGTGACCTGATCTAGGTGGACCTGCTTTGGCTGGGAGGTTGGACTAGATGGACTAAAGGTCCCTTCCAACCCTACCATTCTATGATTCTTAACTGGCATCCTAAATACCGTGTATGCAGGGCAGGTAGTTATCCTGGCTTATTGTTTCCCCATGTGTTTCACAACAGTGATGTTATAAAGATGGAGAAGAATATTTCTGGAGAAAGCAGGAGTGGCTGGGTTTCCCCTGGTTTACACTCGGCAAATCTGAGTATTGGAATATTTTCTGCAAGTATGAGCTTGCAGTGTTTGAGATTGTGTTTTGGTTAATAGCTTGTTGAAAAATTACTTCTAAACAATGTTTCCATCACACTCTTTTCCTGGCATTTTGCAAATTTGTGCACTCTTGTGAACACTTATCTTACAGCCCAGTAAGATAAAATAAATTGAGTGCCGTAATAATAAATGTAAGCTTTAGTGTCCAAGGCTGACAGGCACAACGGTGTGTTTAGCCCAGAGATGTGACTAATACGATGCTTGAACCTCTTTGAAGAAAAGCTAAGCCAAGCCTGTATGACTGAGGACTGCTGCATAGCTTTAAAATTTTCTTTGATTGGAATCCAGAATTGGGACACAGGAAGTTCTAGACACTTGAAATATTTTGTTACTGTTTTGCATTTTGACTTGCTTTAAGCATGAACTCAGTGAACCCTTCAGGCTATTTTTCTAATGCTCTCTGAAATATTCCTTTTTAAAAATCTAACTCGTGGGCTGGGAGTGCTTCATTGAAATTGCTCCTTCCCACAGGCATTTTAATATTTTAAACGATACATCCCTCTCAAGGCTGCAATGCAGTATCTGTGCTGTGCCAAGACCTCACACTGGTTTTTAAGATGAGCTGTATTTATGTGGATAACGTGTCTCATAATAGAAAGGGAGGAACGGGCTTCTGTGGCTTTGGACAAATTAGAATTAGACCTTAGGAGTTCCTAATCCTCCCTTCAGAGTACTAGGCTATTTATTGTCTTGTGTGGCTTAAATTGCCCGTGCAGATGTGCAGGTTTGCATGTTGGTTGTGGGATGCCAAGCAGGAGTGGCTGCTGCTATCTTTTTTCTTTTTTTTTTTTTTTTCAGTCTTTTAAAGCAACACGAAATTTTTCTGTTTCTGACTGGAGCAAAAACTTTGAAGTGATTTTTCAGGATGAGGAAGGTGAGTCATACTGTGAATATATTTTGAGGAGGAAGTGAAAGAAATTATGAAGTGAAGTTTGAGTCTGAAACTCTAGTTTGTTGTAGTATGTCTGTCCTTTGTGAGGAAGGGCTGGAAAGCCACAGATATTAGTGAATTATCCTGCTGTTGCTATTCTATCCCAGCTCTACAGAAGGAAGTGAAGCCCAATTGAAAAATACTAGGACTCAGTTTGAGAGCAGAACCGAGAATTCTGGAATCCCTGTCTACAGAGCTGTTCACTGGGATGAGCTGTCTTGTCAAGTGTACCAACCAGACTGAGTGTGACCAAACTTGTTTTATTTTGTAGCTCTGGACTGGGGGGGTCCACGCAGAGAGTGGTTTGAGCTCATCTGTAAGGCGTTATTCGATACCACCAATCAGCTCTTCACTCGTTTCAGTGATAATAACCAGGCCTTGGTGAGTCTGCAGTGCCTATGCTGAATGCCCAGAAATGTATGTATTGACATGCTGGTGGTGAAATAATGCTGTTGCTGCTAAGTGGTGTGCTGCCATACACATTCTTTAGCTTACTTCTAAACACTTTCTCAGAGCTTTGCTTAACTAATCTTTGCTTAATCTAAACCCATTGAAGTGTCAAAGAACTGGCTGGATGCACACATTGGGTGGCCAGTCAACAGGGAAGGCTGGATGTCTGGGCAAGAGGAAGTGACATCGGAGTGTCTAGAAGTTTTGTTGAGTCTGTTTCAGAATCCATTTATGCTTTTGTACAGCTTCTGGCTCGTGCACGTGAAACACTTTGTATTATTCTTGGGCAGGATCAGGCATTTTATTTCTGTTGCTTTGAGAATATTACTCTAAAGCTCCTGAGGCATCCTGAGATGCAGTGACTTGAACTGATCCCATTATTTATACTAGTCTTGTCTGGTACTTGGATATTTCCTTTTGCTTCCTCTTTGCAGGTGCATCCCAATCCAGGACGTCCTACGTATTTGCGCCTCAAGGTGTATGAGTTTGCCGGCCGCCTGGTAGGGAAGTGTCTGTACGAGTCATCTCTGGGAGGTGCTTACAAACAGCTGGTCCGAGCTCGCTTCACCCGCTCCTTCCTGGCTCAGATCATAGGACTTCGTATGCATTACAAGGTAAAAGCTTCCCAACCTTGTGTGAAGTCTTTGTTGTTCTGGGGAGGGGTTGAACGTGGGTGTATCAGAAGCAGATCCAGAGTCCTGTTGAACGATGTATTTTGGGTTTTTTGCCTCCCTCCATGTCTCTGCCTTCTTTCTCCTTCACACAGTATTTTGAAACGGATGACCCAGAATTCTATAAATCCAAAGTTTGTTTCATACTGAACAATGATGTAAGTGAGATGGATCTGGTCTTTGCTGAAGAGAAGTATAGCAAAACAGGACAGCTGGAGAAGGTGAGAGAAGCAATTCCAGAAGGTGGGATAGTTTTAAGTCCTTCTGCCTGTAGCAGGGCAGGCTGAGAACTCTATTGTGTACTCCAGAAGGTTGAGTTTACTCTGGGTGGTTGGGAGTTTAGGTTTGGGGGATGCTGCTGGTCACACTTCAAGTGTTCTCCCATTTTCAGGTGGTAGAACTGGTGGCAGGAGGGGCTCAAGTACCAGTGACCAATGAAAACAAAATCTTGTATTTGAATCTACTTGCGCAGTACAGGCTGGCCAGTCAGGTTAGAGAGGAGGTGGATCACTTCCTGAAAGGTAATGATGCTGTCTGCTCCCTGCACCTTTCTGCATTTATGTGCCAGGGGTGGGGGGATAGCACTTGAGACGTTTCTCTTATCTTCCAGGTCTTAATGAGTTAGTTCCTGAGAACCTCCTGGCTATTTTTGATGAGAATGAGCTTGAGGTAATTGCTACATCTCTAAGCATGTCTGCCCTTACTTCGCTTCCTCCCTGACAACCGAAGCGCTTCCTGGATCTGGAATAAAGCCAAAGTGCTTCTTCTCTAAGCATTTTAAACATTTGTTGTTTGCACAGTAGCTGTTGCCTTGTTTCCAGGGCTCCTGACTTTCTGACTGCTGTCTCTTGCCTTTCAGTTGCTTATGTGTGGTACTGGAGATATCAGTGTCTGTGACTTCAAGGCACATGCTGTAGTGGTAGGAGGGTCTTGGCACTTCCGTGAGAAGGTAAGCAAAAGGGGTTCTCCCTCCTGCTTGCTGAAACTAGTTCTCAGCTACAGCAGAAGACAACTTAAACTGGGAACAGATTTCTTGGTTGTAAATAAGGCTTCCAGAGGACAAACTGGAAGATTTGAGGGTGAAGGCTAGGACTGCATGCATTGTGAAATAATGCTTCCCCCTGGGGAGATCCTTCAGCCTGGCTGAGTAGAGGTTACTAGCAGGTGAAAAATCTGCAGCAGTGGCCTTATTAAAAAAAAAAATCAGCAAAGCACTAATTAAGAACAATTCATCAGGGAATCGAGAGGAGTTGGTGGAACTTACTGCTGCTGAAGACATTCACGGTGATAAACTTATCTGTAAGGGATGCTTCAAGATCGTGATTGCAGATCACAAGGAATGTTTGAATTTAGTGCTGTGGTAAAGACTACTGATGTAGTAGCCTAAATGTGTACCCTGTAATTGTTCCCATCCCTGACTGCCTTTCCCAGTGGGAAGGGTATGGGAATGGTAGCAGTTCCATTTAGAAAAATAATGGAAGCTGCCGACACACTCAAGATGAAAAGAGATTGGGAGTAAAAGCATCTAGCTGTAAACACTGGGATGCTTCTGCCTTCCCGAGAAAATACCGGAGGATGTGAACAAGTGAAAGATTAGCATAGTGCAAGAAGCAAATGAGCTTCTGTGTTGTAAACCTACCTCATTGCGTCTGCAGGTATTTCTGAAAATGAAATCCCTGCAGGGAGAGCAGAAGCCTTTCTGCTTTAAGGAAGAGTTCTGGTGGGAGGAAGTAGCATGAAACATCTCAACTGATAAGAATAAACTCTAATGCTTGCCTCTGTTTCACCTGGGTAAAACAAAAAAAAAAATTGACTATTAGTAGAGCATTTGCTTGCGAGGGCAGTTGGCTGATCTTCTTGCAACTTGCTTATGTGCTTATTTGATTTGCTTGACTGACCTGGCTTTACCTTTTCTATTTCCTAACAGGTCATGAGGTGGTTTTGGACTGTGGTGTCCAGTTTCACACAGGAAGAGCTGGCCAGGCTCTTGCAGTTCACAACTGGTTCCTCCCAGCTGCCCCCCGGAGGGTTTGCTGCCCTCTGTCCATCTTTCCAGATCATTGCAGCTCCAACTCACAGTACTTTGCCAACAGCCCACACTTGGCAAGTATCCTGGGGTGCTAGGACTTTCCACGTTGTGCTTTTGGGAATGACACTAGCAAGTTGTGGTGGGCAAGCAGTGTATGACGTGTGGTGTGAGCGTCAGCCCATCTAAAGGCAGCATTTGGGGATGGTCCCCACTTGGATCTAGTCTGAATTAAAGTTTTCTTTTGTTTTACAGTTTTAACCAGCTGTGCCTCCCTACTTATGACTCCTATGAAGAAGTGCACAAGATGCTGCAGCTAGCTATCAATGAGGGCTGTGAGGGCTTTGGCATGCTGTGATTTCCCCTTTACAGGAAACCACGTAACCTCCTGGCTTTTTGTGGCAAGAGCTGGGTTCAGTCCTCTGCTTGTTCTTCTTCCCCTCACGTGGGCAACGGAAGCAGAGCAAAGACTCCATGTAAAGAAATCTATAATACAGAAGATGTCACGTGGCCTTTCTGTATCCCAAATATGTCATCAAGAGCTCATCTTTTCTTTCCCTCATTCTCCCTTTGGTGAAACAGCAAAGGAACTGTGATGCTTCATCAAGGAGGTATTGCACTTGAGAACCGTGCACCCTGTATACCCGCCCTTCTGTGAGAAGATGTTCATAAGCAGAAGTTACAGTGAGGTGCAGGAGATATGCTGAGCTGCCTCTGTCATAGCTCTCTGGGAAGAAGAGGGAAGACCAGCATAGAGTTCCGCTGGAAACCTGGCTCACAGGAAGCCTTAGTAACTTTCCATGTCTTGGCTCAGCTCCCCCAGTGATGCTCCCTGATGGCTCACCTCACTCTGATGCATGGGGAGTATAGGGTTGTCCATCTGACCCAGAAGGGTTTCTGGTTCTCCTTCTCCATCTTGCACTGGATGCTGCTGTCACCTGTGCTACAGTTTAAAATGGGCAGTATCCACTGGAGGGAGTAACCCAAAGGAATGAACAATCTCATTGGAGCACAAGTGCTGGCCCTGACAGTGATCCTGTACTACCTCCGCCAGGGTCCAGCAGCAGAAGCGTCCTTCTCCAGCAGTGGCTGGTAATGAGCCTCTGTAAATGAACTGGAAGAGGAGTTTCTCCTCAACTGAATGTTTCTGACAGTTGATGTTGCACAGGAAGATGTCCCATGTCCTTGCCTCCTTTTCTGTTCCTCATGAGAGAGAGTATGGGCATGAGTGTGATGCGTCAGTGCTGAGCACCAGTGCCTGTCCCACGTTCACCTTAAGGGTATGTATGTTCTATAGTAACAGTGACAGGTCAGTAAGCAGCTACAGCAGGCACTAGACTTACATATGTTGCTGGGGTGATGGCACTGGGCAGAATGTGGTACCTCCACCCCGGCATCCCACAGGATCTTGGCTTCTACCTCTATCATGCAGCAGCCTGAGGCTTCCTTTCTCTGCTGTATTTCAGACAGAGTTTCCAGAGGGGTGCTGGTGCCTGGAGAGCAGCTGGCTTTCTGTCCCTCCCACTCTTCCTACCTTCATTTTTCAGCTCTCCTTTCTTTCTGTTCCATTCAGTGCTGCTGGCTTTCCAGCACAAAATGTTAAGTGGAACGTCACTCAAGTGAGCACTCAATGGCCTGCACTCACCATTGGCTTCTGGGGAGAAGAGTGGGCAGATGGGTGTGAGCAGTGAGGTTATGGTTAGGTTGTGTTGTTGCTTACAGCCCATTCAGCCCTTCCTGGGGAAATAAAGGGAAGGAGAATCTGGGTATCTCAGTGAGTGAGGTCTTTTAAGTTCTCAGCAGTTCCTTCTGTCAGGTCAGGAGTCAAAGACTTGCAGGAGTCAAAGTGTGAGAACCCTGCATTGCTGCTACCTGCAATGTAAGCTTTCACTAGATTGCTGGATTTCTTCCAGAATAGTGTCTGAGCCTGGCATCCCTGAACTAATTTTAGAACACCTTATTAGATAAAAAGTTGCATCATCCTCTTTGGTCCCCTTCTGCTCTCCTCAGGCTGATCTGGGGCAGACCTGCACAATGAGGATATTTTAAGGTAACTGTGTGAGCTTTTCCTATATAGCTCAGTTGGGAATTTGCCAGAAACATTTTTCATGCAGAAAATATTTTTAAGGCACCATCTCAGCCATTCTTTGCCTGTAAAAGTCTCCTGTACAGAAAAAAAAAAGCCATTTTGGTGTCAAAAAGCAGCCAGCTGAGCATTGAGACTACTCAGGGGGACTTTGCCTTGTGAATTCATCCCCTCACTGGTATCCGAGGTGCCAGGAAGCTGCCAGCTTGAGAGTTGCCACCGCTGCCCTCTGACAGATCACTTTGGTAGTGGCTGTGCTCCCTTTTTTAGTGCAGGCTTCATTCTGCACCCTTCTCCTTTGGGTGGAGAGTATGGTACCATTTTATTTATGTGGCAGTAGAGTTACAGCTCTTGTGTTTTGCACGTTACCACTTCATTGCTTTCTCCAGGGACTGAGAGGAGGTGGCGGTGCTCAGCTTAACTCCTGTTTGTTGGGAGGTGCAGCTTGGTGCTTTTCACACGTTGCAGCCTCGTCTTGCAGTCTCACTTGGTAAGGATGTTTCCAGCCTTGAAACTATGGGCCAACTCTGCCAGGGACATCTTCCTCAGGAATCTTCTCCCTTCTCTTGAGAGGGACTCTTATATTCTGGGAATGAAGTAGCTGGACATTGGGCAGTCTCCCTCTGCTGGGAAGAGCTCCTAAATGCTTCTCGTTGCGTTGCAGCCAGCACCCCATGCTTCACAGCAGCTGTGCCGATGCCAAGGACTTTCTTCTTAACACAAGTGCAGTCGGAACTGTGACGGGTGCTCTTAGTCAACTAAGCCCATCACCATTGTTTCTGCAGGCCCCTAGCTAGTCCCATGCTCCTGAGATCCGTCACAATGTTTCTAAACTTGTCTCTAGCTTTATACCCTTTCCCAGTACATTCACTTTTTATGCTGCCCTTCACACTGGCAACAGGGATGTGCTTTGGTCACCTATACTGTATGTTACTTCTGGCAGAGGCTTGTTACTTTTCTTTTTACCCTTTATTTATTCCCACTTAATAGAGGCCCTTCTGTAGAAATATTTAAGGAGCCTAGTATCATCTCAGATGGGTTCCATGTTTCCTGAAGCTGCTTTGACATGCAGAGGGCCTAGCTTCAGCCTGCATCTGCAGGTCTTGTTGCATGTTTTTAGAAACCAGGGGCTATGGATGATAGAGGTCAAATCCTAGTTTCCTCTGGTGCATTTCTGGCAGAGTTCTGCCAGGATTTGGAAGCCTGTGGTTGTAGTAGCTGATTTTGTAAATAGTTTGTATAATAAATAAAATATTTTAAAAATGCTGCCTTCTCAGCTCAGCATTCTTTGGGGGCTGGTTAGTGCTGTCTTGGGGCCAAGGGGCCTCTCCAGGTCTTTGGGTGAATCGCTGAGGTCTGCTGCAGGAAGGGAGAGGATGATTCTCCTGCAACCTTTCCGGATGCTCGACTGAACCCATCAGCTCTTTGCTTCTGGGAAAAGGCAGGCCTCTGGGCTGGGGCTTGCAGCCTTCTGTAGGACCTCTGTGGTAGGCTGGAAAATGAGCTGGAGCAGAGGGTAATGCCAAAAAGTATTTTCTTGACTCTGAAATTATCTTAAATTAATGTGGTTGGTGCAATTTCTTTTTCATCTCACTATATATTACCTGACTCTGAGCTGCAGCTATTTGTCCTGCTTGTGCTTCACTGTACTGTCAAGAGGAATAGATGAAGTCTGGAGAAGAGCCATTTGAGTGCTTTCCACGTTTGTAAATTGTAAAAAATACTTTCAGATAGCAAGGTGCAAACAATGTACCTGCAACAGAGTAATTAGTAAGTTGAAAGCTTGTTGCCTTCAGGGGCAATATTTGGTTTCTGTCGTTGTCTTGAGCTGTTCCCAGCTCTAACAAAAAGCTTTCAATTTATCACTGGTTTTCCTTGGAAAATCATAAGTTTAAAACTTGAAGATTCTGCAACATGATTCCATGCCATTGGCATTGCTGCCTGTAAAATGATGCAAACACAGTTTTCTGGGCTGTGCAAAGATTTAGCCCATCTTCAGCCAGCATTGCAGTGGCTGACTGTGAGTGATCCACCATATAACTAAGCACATGACCTCACATACCATGAAACTGGCATCTTACCTTGATTTTGGCCTTCAAGCCTTGAGCACTAGCTAAAGAAGAGATGGAGCAGCTCATGTCAGCCTCAGGGCTCTGTTAGCTCTGTTAGGGCCTCTGTTAGCATTTTGCTGTGTCATGGCATTATTTAGAAGCTACTGTGGGAACAAAGTTGTCTTATATTGGACTTGGAGAAAACAGAGGTCAGATAAAACATTGGTGAGCATTATAAAGAATACAGAAACCGAAGCTCTAGTGTCCCCTGGAAATCACAGAGCTTGTCAGTCTGGAGTCATAGTCAGGGCATTAAAAAGGTGTGTGGCTTTGTTTGCAAAGCTGGCATGAGGAAAATGATACACAGCAGACCATGCAGGTGTATCTCTGCATGCCATGACCAGTATCACTCATGGGAAGGAGGTCGAGGCTGGAGTTTTTGGAAACTGTTGTGCTGTGAAGGAGAGTGCTCAGCAGGCTGCATCACTTCAGTGTGAAGTGGGTTCTAAAGTTTCTGCCTCTCTTTGCAGGATGTGTGCTATGTTGGGCTGCCTACATTGTCCCTTCTGATCACTGGTTTCTTGTGATGGCTTGGAGAAGAAGTGGTGACCGTGACCTGTGGCTTACTCCACAGCCTCTGTTTATCCTGACATGGACTTGGGGCTGGGACAGAAGTCATGTTTGTGCACTTTGTGCTGGAATCCTTCATGCCTCAACTTCTTTCTCCAGCAATAGGAAGGAGGTTCCTGATGTCTTAGGATCCTTGATTCCATACACAGCCCCTTGACTTAAGCTCTATCAAGATGTGCTGCTCAGGAGGGTGGATGTTTGTGTGTTACATTCCTCTGCTCAGCTTTCTGTTGTAGAGCTCCAGAGAAGGATTTGCAGCAGATGCCTGAATGTGAAAATGGAGAAAAGCTTCTTGATTTGGATACAATCTCTTCGTGCTTTCATAGTGTTATGGCTGAGTTGGTCAGTTGAACCAGGCTGTGACTCCTGGTTCCCATAGTGAGTTACTATGTTTTGTATGGTTTTGGCTGTTCTGCTACCATCTTGTGTCTGGCTGACCTGGCACATGACAGCAGAAAGTGTTTGAGCGTATGATTACGGGAACTGGAAAAGGAAAGCACTTACGGGAAACAGCAAAGTCCACCTCAGCCTGTCTTGGCATCAGCTGTATGGTGCAGAATCTGAGATTGTAGAATCTTTCTCTTAAACCCTTTCCTTGTTTGTTTGGTTTTTTTTACTGAACGCGTGAGAAATCCTAACTTCTGCTCTCCAGAGCATGAAACTTGACTGTAGGAGAGAGATGTTACTGTTTGAATGTGTTCATTTTTAGACACAATTTTCTATAACTTTTCTTGCAGTAAAACGAAACAGCTGTAGCTGAAGTTCACCCAAAGTTCCTGATCAGGCTTTTCCAGCTACCCTTCTGCAGGACTGGCGTGCTGCAAAGTTATGCTGAGGCGTGGGCAAACACACATGGGGTTGGAAAGTGAGGCTGAGAGCCAGGCCTCTCAGCATTAGTATAAAGCAGTGAACACAGATGAAGGAAGCGAAGCTCTTGCACCATATGAGGGCTGGAGGAACCGAAATTGGCCTAAGGCTGCTCCAGAGCTTTCTCTGCATCACATGAAGGCCAGAGGGAGTTGGTTGGTTTTTGATGGAGTCACTCTGCAGATGCCAAAACCAAATTCTTCTCTGTCACTTGAGGCAATTTTCTGATAAGCTGGAATAAGTGTGTTGGCCTGTACTCGCCCCTTAATTTAGGGATTTATGCTGACATAATTCTGAAGGCCTGCAAACTCCTGCAGTTTTCTGACTAATCTTAGAAATCTCATAACTAGAAGGAATAGCTGCTTGGGGCTCTCTTGTGCTTCAGTAGCTGAAGTGTGAGGTTGCCTCAGGTTGAGATGGTGCTACTTATGGCAGTGGATGAAGAAACACAAGGAAATACAATTCTCTGCAGTCCTCTTGAAGGATGATGAAACCAGCTCTGGGGATTTCGGATTTGTCAGGAGAGGTGTTTTGCTGGGTAGAGGCTAGCTCAGATTTGCAGAGGCCTTTATTGCTGGTGTGGAACAGACTCAGGGCCCTTCTTGTTTGTGACTAGAGCAGTCAGCCACACTATACAGCCTTCCCTCTCCTTGGCCCTTTTACATGGGGAACAACCCTGGTGGCAAATGTAGTCACTGTTGCAACTACAAATGATAGTATAAACGTTGCCTTGGTGTCTTCTAATAAGACATTGAACTGTTGTCTTTGTGCTACACGTCCTCACCCACTGCAAGCTTTTCACTGACTGCTGTCTCCTGTGGTGACCAGTGTTGTCATGTTTCCTTCTGCTCAGTCTTCCTGTTCATCTTCTGTCCTTTCTCTCCACCTCATTTCGCATCCCAAAGAGTCTTTCTGTGTCTGGTTGTTGTACAGTTCCTTGCGCGATGGGGCCTTGTTTCGAGATAAGGGCTCCTGGTGCTACACAGTATTGTTGTCAAAAATCAAGTCTGGTTGTAGACAGCCCTAAGGCTGTCAAGTTGGAGGCACTGGGCAGATGCTGGCTGTCCTAGAAATTAATATTTTCTGTTTTAGAAGACTTTCGTGTCCTGGTGCCCAGGTGTGCCACGCTTTGTGCTTTGAAGCCGTGCTGCCCAGCAGCCCTGTGGGCAGAGCCATGCTTCCCCGGGCTGAGGGATGTTGGGGTGCAGGGACTGGAGCAGTGTGGTAGCCTGTTGTGCTGCAGAAGGTGACAGTGGCTGGTTGGCCACCAGAGGGGGACCGATAGTCAACTTGAGCTGGCCAGATTGAAGAGTGGCCAACTTCAGCTCTCTGAAACTCTGCAGTTTGGGTTACTCTTGCCTGTTTTTGGGTTTTTTTTCTGTTGTTCAGCAGACCTCTCAGTCTAACAAACAAGTTGGCTGGCAGATTCCCTTGCTGGGTTTCTAGGAAGCAGCATTTAGGAAGCAGCTCCCTGTTGGGCATAAGTTCCCGTAGTTGCTCTGCTTCCCCTTGCCCATTTGTTTTCCTACAGGCAGCACATTTAAAATGTGTGATAGGAAGTTGGAGTTACATGTGTATGATTAAACCGCAGTACAGTCTCTCAGGAGACTCAGGACAAATAGCTTAGTAAGAATAATGGGCTTAATATGAACAAACAACAGCAGTAACAGTAACCAGATTAGATGTGTTCCCTCAGGCTCTGAGACACAATTACTCATCGATTTGCAAGGGGAGGGGGAGTTCTAATGCATGGACCAGGAAAGCAGAACTGAGCTGATGCACAGAGGGAGCTGATGTTCTCTTTTTTAGAGCTCATTATAACAAAATGGACTCTTTTAACTAACTGCAGGCAGCACTAACCTTTCTAGAGAGCCTGGAGAAGTGGAATTTGATATGGACATAAGGGTGAGTTGCAGTAGGTGACTGGAACAGTGCAGAAGCTCCAGGAACAGGAGGGGAAAAAACCCTGTTACCATCTTGAGGGGCCAGCTGTCCTGAAGTGCTCCCTGGACAGGCAGTGCCTGCCTTGGACACTCTGCATCAGGGTGTTTTTGAGTAGAGGTGACTTGGCCCAGCTAACCTCACACTTTGCAGTCAACAGTGGAAGTGGCTTTGGAAGGTGCTCTGGGAATGTTTTTCTAGGAGCTGGCTCTGCTGTACCTCAGCTTCTCTGGTTCCTCCTGCTGAGCAGGGCTGAGCTGCAACTTAAGTGCAAAGTGGCAAGGTTTCAGAGGAGCCACATACCAAACACATTAGTGAGGTGTAGTGCACTTGGTGCCCCTGAGCCTGCTTAGGCCTGAGGCTCTCACTATGAGGGATCTGCTCCCCAGCAGTGTAGGGAGCAGGGGCAAAGACACCAGGGTAACCAGCCAACAGCACAGGAGAGGAAGGTGATAGAGGCATGTGACAGGTGGTGTTGGACCCGAGAGACATCTTTAGTTTTTAATGCAGAAATATTCCCACATCTGAAGGCATCTCTCTGGCTGCATTTCTCAGCAGGGTCTCTGTTCATTAGGCATGCAGCTCAGTGCAGGAGGTTTAGGACTGGAGGAAGGGGTAGCCTATGAAGACAGAGAACCAGAGTCTGATACAAGGTTGTGGTATTGAGGCAGATGTTTATAAAAGGCTGAAGGGTGCTGAGGAAACACACAGGTCAAAGTGACAGCCAGCAGGAACTGAAAGGCAACAAGCACGTGGCTAATCAAAGCTGTCTGCTCCACAGATGGAGTGAGGAAAGCAAAAGCTTTCCTCCCTGTCCTCCTAAGGGCAGATAAAAGTGTGACATGGATATGGATAATGAAAACACCCATAGTTTAATAAGATTTAAAGCTAACAAACCTTCCTGCTTCAGGGCCAAAGCCTGCTTCTGACAGACAGGAGTTAGAAAGGAGCTTTCTTCCTGCTTGTCTTGAAGCTAGCCCCTATCCTGTGCAGGATGCTGGCCTGGAGGAGTGTTTGGCAGCTGGCGGCCCTAGGCAGGAAGAGGAAGGCAGAATCTGCTTTAATCCTCTCATAGATGTCATGCTAATTAAGGTTGAGCCAATTTAATACTTGAACAATGAACAGGCAGATCCTTCACAGAACTGGGTGTTAACAGCTTTCCAGAAACCCTCTCCCATCTAGGGGAGGGCCACCCTCAGAATCCTGCTGTGCCTGTGTGAGGAGTCTGTGCCACAGAGAAGGGGCTCTGCCTCATGCTCTGTGGTACCAGAGCAGCACCATGTTCCCAGTGGGTGTATCAATGTAGAGCCCTGTCAAATACAGTGAGAAGTGTATGACATGTTTCCAGAGGATCTAGATATCTGCTATTTAGCCAAATTTTGGTAGTGTTCTGTTTCCTGGATAGCTAATTTCCTTTCTAGTCCTCTCTGAGCTAGGGTGTGAGGTGATGACAAAGCTTGGCCCTGGAAGGGGAGCTGCTTGGGGGTGCTGTGGGAGGAAGCCCCACAGCGGTGTTCCTACATGGTCTATTGCTGGCAGACTCACAGCAGGGAGAGTATGTGCTGCTCTGTCAGGCTGATAACTACCCTGTACTCTTCTTGAGCTATTAACCCTGCCTGTAGATACAAGAGAACCTTTTTTCCACCATGGCCTCAGCCTAGCACAGGTTTGATGAGGAGGGTTTTTCCTGAAGCCCATCTTTGGTAAGCCCCATGGAGGGGTGGATGCAACTGTGGTTTCTCTGCCTCCTCACCTTCATCCCTCTTCCTGTGTCTCATCTGCTGCCCTGTTCTTTTCCACTATGCTCTGTCTCTGCTCTGCTTGTCAATGTGGCAGTGGAGAAGAGAAAGTGCTGTAATGCAGTCTGCCTTGGCTTTGTCCCTTCTCCAGAAACCTGCACAGGGAGAACTCCCTCCCCATTTTTCTCTGGCTGCCTCTTGTCTTTCTAATCAGTCATGGTAATTTAGCCTGGCACTGTTTGGCAGGGACTGCACCTTGGCATCATGAACAGCCAGGGTCAGCTGTCAGCCTCTGAGCCATGAGCCTAATGCAACAGAACAGATGTAGGTATTTTTTCCAAGTTTTCCCTGGGCAGCAGGATTAAAGTCTCTGTTCTCAGCTGGGGTCCCCGGTGTAGTCACTTCCCTCTGTGTTACACAACACCCTATTAAGAAGAACAGCACAAACATGTTCATTGAGATCCCTTCCCCCAACCCTAGAAAGCCAAGAAACAAAGGCAAGGAGGTTTCCAAAGGCTGAGGAGCTGCCTGTTTGGTCCAGGAACCCTGGGATAATCCTGCCCAGATATCTCCCTGTGAAAGGGCCCCACTGCTCTCTTGCTGTTCTCCATCATTGTGGTGCCAGGGAAAATGGGGGCTGGTGTATAAGAGAGTAGTGGGATTGTGTTCTTCTTGCATCCCCCTGGCTGTGTGCAGACCTGAGTGAGTACCAATGTGGAGAGAAACTACTGTGGCAGGACCTACCGCCAGGCCCTGTGTGTGTGCCTGCCCCGGAGCTGGAGGCTTCCAAGTGTGCCTGTACAGGTGTGGGGAAACATGCAAGGCAGAAGAGCTGGGGGGTGGCTAGCAGCAGGGTTAGGCTGCCTGCCTCACTCTGGACAAATGTGGTTGCTTCAGAGCAAAGGTGTCATGCCCTGAGGAAACTGCTGTCTTCTGATGGCTGCAGAGGTACAGAGGGAACTTGCTGGAAGCAAGGAGGCAGTGTGCTCTCTGTAGAGACTGCTGGCACTGCTAGCCGCAGAGAGGGGCTGCAGGCACCTGTGGCAAGGGGTAGAGGGTTTCCCCAGCAGCAGGCCGACGGGAGTACTCGGGGCTCCAAGGATCTGCTGCCGAAGTGCACCAATTACTTGCTGTAGTGACAAAAGACCATAAATGAACAAGGGAGTTAACTAGGTCTGCAGCAGGCCAGGTCTGGAGGCCTGCAGGGCTGAGAAGTCTGGAACGAGTTCAAAGGCACAGGGGGAGGAGAAGGCCCTGGAGCTCTGTGTACCAAACAAAGGTGCTGCTGGTTTTCCCCCTTGGGAAGTACCATGAAAAAACCATCTCTGACCAGAAGGACAGTCCTCAAGAGGGGGAGAAACCCACGCCTGGCAACATCTGTTTGTTCAGGCCTCTGATGAAGGACTTCAAACAGCCTGTTCATTCACTCCTCTGGCCAGCTGCTGTCCCTTTCATCGAAGCAAGCCCTCAGGGCACTGGTGCAGTTGTGAGCAGCTTCTTTGGCCCTGGGGTTCTCATGCTGGATGATGCAGTGAGCTGGCGGGGCTGAGGGGCATGTTGCAGCTGTCTGGCTCATCTCTAGTAAAATGCTCACAGCAGGTCCTTTCCATCTGCTTTGGCCCAAGAGTGACCCTTGCAAACCTCCTCTCCCTTGCAGTTGCCTCAGCAGATGGCGGGAAGGCAGATGGAGAGGGAAATCTCCGAAGCTGTAGTGCTAGAAAGGTCTGACCCCACAGTACCTCTCACCCCAACACCTGCAGGTAATGAGGTCTTGCAGTGCAACCTAACCCCTGAGCCTTGGCCTCCATGTTCTTTTTCCCACCCCTCAGAACACCTCCTGCTCCCTTCTCTGCAGCTCAGTGGAGGCTTTGGATGGCATCCAGTTGGACGAGAGCCTGCCCGAGCTCTGCAAGCAGAGTAGGAAGGGGCACCCGTGTTATGAGGGGAGCTCACGGCACAGCAAGAGCTGAGGAACACTGTGCTCTAGAGGACACATTTGCTGGGGTCTTTGGGCCTGTGAGGTTCATGTGGGGGGGGGGTGGTGGGCAGTATTTGACTGGGACAAATCACTGCAAACTGCTTTGGGCAGCTACAGTCTTGACTCCATTGCTCTTGCACTGCACCCTGGATGCCTAAAGTCTGCTTTGGGAGGAGGGCAGGGGTTTTTTCCTTACCTGTAACTTTATCAGGCTGCAGGAGTTGAAGGAGGTGAAATGGCACGCTTGGCCCACACTGCAGGAAGTTTCAGCTCAGCAAGGGTGTTTGAGACAGCTGAGTTGAGTCTTGTCTGCCAGGCTGCACCAGCTGCTCTCAAGTCAGGACTCAAACCACGACCAGACTTGGTCCCTGTTCCAGACTTTTCCTGCACCTCATTTGTTAGCGACTTCGGATGCAAATTCTGTGGCTGGTATGTGGAGGCCTGGCTGGCTTGTGGGGCTCCTGTCCAGCTGCCCTTGCTTCATCCTCCTCCCTGGCGGGTCTGGCTGGATGTGAAGTCTGCCAATGCCTTGCAGGGAAGGTGCAGGGTACTAGGGTACTAGGCTATAGCACTGCCCCCCTTCCTCTCCCAGTGACTGCAGTGGGTGGCTTGGGGAGGGGACAGGCACTTCCCAGAGCACAGGCCAGACAGATGCATCCAGGTCCAACACAGAGGTCCAGGGTTTGCCTGGCAGAGGCACTGCTTCACACTGCCTTGCATAAGGTACGGTGCAGACAACTGAACAGAGATGATCCTTCCTCCTGCAAAATAACTTGGTCTGGTCAGACAGTGTGGACTAAGAGCAAGAAATAGCCTGAAAAGAAATAGCAGAGTGGTAGAGAGAAGCTTGGAAAGGTCATCAGGCCTGCAAAGGCAAAGATGTCTGGGGGCCATGTGGAGGGGTTCCACTGTAATGTTTGGTATTATGCCCAGCCCAAAGCTCTAGCACTATTTAGTGGGCTGGACCAGTATTGGCTTCTGTCTTGTTTGGCTAGATGGAAGCAGTTGTCATCGTGTCCTGAGTACAGTATCATTGTCACTCTTTAATTTCTCCAATGAGGTGCTGCAAACAGATGTACATGTGTTGTAGCTGTACTTTGGATTTGCCTCTGGGAACAGGCAGTGATTAGTGTTAAGAGTTGTTTAGATCCCAAACTTGTGTTTCTGAACTGCTTCCTAGCAAGAGGAGAAGACACAAGGCTGGGGAAGAGGCTGCAGTTTCCCTGCCAGAATCATTCTGCTGGGCTGGGGAAGGACCCTGAGTTGGTGGTGCCCTACGAGCAACTGAGGTTAATGACCAGGCTAAGGGTATTGGTAGCATTACCAAAAGACTGCTAGTTGGGTTTGCCCTTGTTCAGAGATTGCCTCTGGGACTTGTTCTGGCAGCTGCAGGGGCAGGTCTCTGTCTGTGAAGGCTGATCACTGTGGAAAGAGGCCACTGTGATTAATGACCAGCAATGAATGAGAGGCAAAGGGATAGGGGGAGAAAGCTGCCAAGGCTTTAACTCCGGTGGGTGCAGAGGTTCAGCTTGATTTGGATATGCCAGTGAGGGAGGGGAAGGGTCCTTGGCTAGCCAGGGTGTTAACAGACAAGAGGTGAGCGTGGATGATCAGGAAGGCCATGGCTATGTTACATAAATTGGACCTAAAGTGCCAGAAAAAGCCTTCAAGGAAATGATATGTCTAAGTGTCATCAGCATTGCAGAGATAATGAGAACCAGATAAGCACTGGGAGGTAAAAATGCACAGATCCATGAAAATACACCTGTGGGCCCAGGATCCTGGCGGATCCACACTGGCTGCTGGGCTGGAGAGGAGGGATGGCTGTGCTGTGGGGAGTCTGGTGTTTAAAGGGGGGAAGCTGTAGGGTTAATGTTCAATCTTAGAGGCAATCGACTCAAAAAGAAGAAAGTCTTCATGCCAAATGATGTCTCCCCCTCTCCTGTCTCCCTCCCCTGCTTCCTCGGTTGCCTTGAACAGAAAGGAGAAGCAGAGAGAAACAGCAAGGGCTGGAACTGCTGTTGCTGTGTTAGTGTGGTCAATGTGAGTAAGGGGTGCTCCAGGCTCAGCTTCTTCAGCACAGCCCTGTAACTTGGGGGTGAGGGACCCCCTTGGGGACTGCAGCCAGGAGGTGCAGCCAAGAGCAGTGTATGTGTCCATGAGTGTCATGGCCCTAAGAGAGGCATCCCCAGCCTCCAGTAGTGACCAAACTTGTTGCAGCAAGGTGGCTGTTAGCCACTTGTGTTAGAGGTCAGATAGTGTGAATGATGCTGGAGCATGCTGCCAGGGAGGCTGGAGAGCCTCCATCCTTGGAGGGATTCGAAAACCCAACCAAACATGGCCCTGTACATCCTGGCCTGAGCAGGGGCTGAAGAGGACCATCTGCAGAGCTAATATCCCACTTTAACTAGTCTGTGATCATGTGGGAGAGCACCAGAGGATGCTTCCCCCGCCAGGACCGCCTGCTCACTTAGCCATGGCTGGGAGGCTTATAGCTAGCTGAGCCAAGGGCAGTGGGAGCTTGTTTCCTCCTCACTTCCACTGCAAAACCAGTGATGGAGACCTTCACTACTCCCATGCCCACAGTGCTCCTTGCAGAGCTGTGGCTGAGCCCTACAGAGTATGAACGCTGCTGGGCACAGCAAAGCACTGTTGGAAGTCATCTGAGCTGCTGCATCCAGGCCTTGCTTCCACTGCTGCCTAAAGGAGTCAGGGCTGTGAAACAACCTGGAAGCCAGACACCAACAGCCATTTGGCTGTCTCTGGTATTAGGCCTGAACCGTAGGGGCACGGGCAGGATTCTTTCATGGAATAGCAGTGAAGTATCTGGTGGGGGGTTGTTTTTTTCTAGCTGCCTCTTTGCTGGTGCCCTAAACGTTTATGATGAAGGGTAGGTGTTCGGTTTCTCCCCTCATATGTGCCCCTGGCACACTCCTTCCTCTGCCCACAAAGGTTCTGTTCCCAGCTTTTGGAGAAAGCTCTGTGCCGGCTGTCAGATCTCAGCCTGGATTAAGTGGCAAAGGCAAATCTTCGGCTTTGAGAAGAGCACACTTGACCTTTGCCTCTGTGGAGTTACACTCTCCCTTGAGAGGAAGTGTTGGCTCAGCTGCTGAACAAAGCACTGGCTGTCAGAAGCAGGACCTGCCTGCCCTTTGGGAGGGATGGCTTAGGGTGAGGGTCAGACTTATGCTCCAGGGGGGAGGAAGAGAGAGCAGACCCAGTGACCTGGAAGCTTAGAGATGACTGGCTCAATTTACTGAGAGATGCAAAGCTACGTTGGCTCTGTTGGTAGAGATATACACTGTCTGGCATAGTCTGGGCAGAGGGACGCACTGGTGCATCCAGATGCAAGGGGGAATTTGTCTGCTAAGATCCAAATGATGTTTCATATCGCTTTTTCTTATTTTCCAACCTGTCTTTCTGTGTCATGTCTTACAGTGCCTCTGAGCCTGAATCGCTGTTAGCATCTTTGCATCCTCTCCAGGTCCTGTGGAAGAAATATCTAGTAGTGAACTTGACCCTAGCACGGAATGCAGACGTATGTGCTCAGGGGTAGGTGTAGCTAACCATGCTTATTTTCCCTAAGCAGTGGCATGCGTACAGCCCTCACATGAATTCAGATATTTTCTCCTACAGTATGCCCTCTGTTCTATGTAATGAGTCTCACTCTAGTGCCAGGGAGCCAAGGAATACAGTCAAGCACAGAGTGGGTGTGTGGGGTAGTCTCTTTTCTACTTTGTACCTGAGGGCTGAAGCTAGATGGTTCATCTGAGATCACAGAAAAACTTTGTGTCAGAGCCAGGACTGAACTTGGGTCCCAGCATCGGCACCGTGGCGCAGTGACCCAGCCCTGTTGTCATGGGCTGTATTCAGACACGGTCAGATCTGTCTTCGCTGGTGCTTTTCCATGCATCCACCTAAGTCAGTTTGCTCATACTTCCAGGATTTGTTGAGAGCTCTGCAGCCCCAGCACCGAATACATAAGGATGAAGAATCTGGCTGAGTGCAAAGGGCTCTAGAAACGCATTTATATCTCATCACTGGAGGCACAGTGTTTGAAGGTTTGGTGTTACCCCTGGCCCTCACACCCTTGTCTCTCCCCAGCCTCCTCCAGCAAAGTGCTCTGAGCTTGACTCCACTTTGAATTAGTCCCTCTGAAGAGGTAGTTCAATATTACTGAGAGCATGTGGGTTAAAAAGACATTTACTCAGGTGGAGCCAAGGAAAAAAATCAAGGGTATGTCCAAGCCTCCAAAGGGCTGTAAAATAGGGATAAATACGTTTATAGTCTACTGCATTGCAGAGGAGGAAAGAGACTGATCCAGCTTGAAAGAAGTGTGTCCTTTTGTGCCACCTTTTCCATTTCCTGTAGGTACACGTGCAGTGCTCAGCCACTGAGTTAGCAGAGAAATCTGTCCTTCAGGACTGAGAGCATAGCATGGCAGTCAGGACAGGGAACATTGTCTTCACCTATAGGTGGACTGGAAAAATGAAGGAGGTGAGGAGAGACCAGCCAGGCTATTGTGGGGTGAGAATGAGGGGAGGAGCAGTTTTGGAGAGCACATCTCTATTTAGCATCACTTTGCTATACTATCAGGATTGTTAATTTGCTGCTGTGAACTGAGACCTGGGCAATCCAAAGATCTTGTGGGAAGTCACCATCACCACATTACCAAAGTTCTCCTGTACATGAGAGGCAGAGCTACCTACTGCTGCATCAGCTTCACAGGTCTTCTTTCCTGTGTGTCACTTACATCCCAAGTATCAGCTGTGTTTCTCCCATCTCTGGCTGGGAAAAGATCAAATTCAGAGTATGTTGCTGAATGCTTGCGTGGGAGGTCTGTTGTTACCATGGGTGTGAGCGCAGCACATCTGAGAAACTAATAGGATGAGAGGGGCTGTGCACGTGGAACAACTCAGGGCTGCGGGCCATGTTCCTCCTTTAGATCTGCATGGTGCTGACAAACACATTAGTGGCAGCTTGATGCTGCTGCTGATCAGGACTTTGCTGAGAGCAAAAGCCCCAGAGGCTGTTGGCAGCTAAGCTTTGCACAGGACCGAAATGATGGAGTCAGTTATCCACCCCCAGCACATATGGTGCAGATTCCCAACCAATTTTCTGAGCAGGCAGTGTTTCTGGGAGGTGTTTGGCTGAAGTCTGGGCTCAGTGCAGCTGCGTCAGCAGGTTCTGGGGTGGGAAGGGCACTGGATTTCACTTCCTCACCTAGAGCCTTGCTGACATTGCTTCCTGGATCACTTGTGTCAGGAAAAGGCAGTTTGGTTTGGGGGGGGGGTGGGGGGCAGGGTGGCTCTGGCCAGCCTGCGGGGGGCGTGAGAAGGGCACTGAACCATCCTTCCAGCCCAGCTGTTTCCTCCACTAAAGCATCGAGACAGAGTCTCTGCCATACCCAGACTGTTTGGAGGCATGTTGATAAACTTCCAAATGTCTATTTTACAATCCAGATGTGCTAGCTTGGCTGTAAACCCTCATCTGAAGAACAGGTGTGCTATAATGTTTCTAGCAGTGGCCCCAAAGCCAGCTGGAGGCTTGAACTGAGCAAGGGCCAAAGGGCTGGTGCCATATAGGATATGGATACCGGGGCAGGGACAGGGGAGGCAGAGAGCTGTAGGTCAGCCGTAGTTCACGGCAACCCGGAGTCAGACTGTGAGGGAAGAGAAGAACAAGCCAGAATTTCCCTCAACTCCCAGCTTCTGCTTAAAAGCACTCTCAAAAGAGGCTGCCCTGGTTGCATGAGCAACATGGATACATTCATGGGGTGCCTCAGGCTTGGTCCTGGTGAGGAAGAAGGGGGCTAGAGCTGGCCACCAGCCTCTGGGGTGTTTTTATGTTGTTTACCTTGACCTCTCCAGGAACTCTGTGGTCTGGAAGGCACTGCAGGTCACAGCAGCTCCTCCCTGGCATTGCCCCAGGAGCTGAAAGGAGGCGGGTGCTTCTTTGGGCCAAACTTAGCTGTGCCTTCGGCCTGAAAACTGAGTGCCCCTCTGGGGCTGGAGAAGATGCCCTGCTGCTGGGCCTTGATCTGGCTCCCGAAAACTATGATTCGGTCTCAGTGGGAGGACTATTGGCAGCAGCAGTAGGCTGACAGAGAGGGGATCACCAGCCCTGGGTGCAGGCTGGCAGGGAGCCTTGGGATGGGATGAGACAAAGCACAGGGTGCTGATACCAAACCATCTCAGCTGTACATGGTGCCTGCAGGCTCAGAGGTGAGAGCCGTGCTGAAGAGCTATCCCCTGGCACCCAAGCTTGCCTTCACATGAGATTTTGGCTCCATTGGTACCACTGGAGGGTTTGTGTCAGTGATGTTCATACCCTCCAGAGCCCCCAGGGAGCCAGCCAAGCTTGCAGGGAAGCAGACAGAGCCTAACCAAGCAAGAAAGTGGGCAGCATGTGACATAGGGGTAGCTGCCTTTACTGAAATTGGGCTGCAAGGCAGGAGTAACTCAGGCCAGGAGCAGCACTGAAGAAAGTCAAAGGCTGTATCGTTTCTATCTCCTCATAGAACAGGAGCACAAAGTGGCATTGAGCAGTGTTCCCTCAGCAAGTTCTGTACCTGGGGTGGCCCTGGTCATGCTCTGTGCCCAGCCAGGAGCCTTTGGCATCCCCTTGTCCTTCCTGGTAGGCATAAGGCAAGCCGGTGCTGTTGCCTCACTTTCATCTGCTCTCATATTGCACTCTTGGTTTGTGCAAGTACCTTTCCTACTCCGTATCCCTGCCTGCATGCCTGCCCATCTCCTGCTCAGCAGCAGCATGAGCTGCTTGTACACCAGTCTAACTCACACAACCTTGGAGCAGGCAGTTCTAGCTGCTGCTGCAGGGATGTCCCCCAGGGACATCAGGAGGTGCCCACCTCTTTCAGCCCTGCCACTCTTCCTTGGTTCAGGGATGCTCAGCAGCCTCGAAGGAGTGCAGGCTGGGCTGTTGGCCCTGCTGCACACTTGAGCTGCATGAAGGCTGCCTTGCCTGCTCAGTTGGGCTGAGAGAGAGGGAGAGGGAGGGAAGGCAGAGGTATGTCTGAAAGTGCTTGCCAGAGCTCAGAACAGAGGCAGAGGTAATCATTGGCACAGAAGGCAGCCTCTTGAGTGCTATCTCTGTAATCCTGTTATGGATCCTTGTTCTGCACCTGCTGTGGCCCCTGTCTGGGTGGGAAGTGGGTGCTTCCCCATCCCAAGCTCCTTGCTTTTCTCAGAAGATGATGACCTAATATGGTGTGGCACAGAAATGCTTTGCTCATCTTCTCTGCAGTTGCCTTGTATTTATTTCTTTGTTAAACTCTCACTCCTTATTATTCTTATGTCTTGTAAGAGTTTGGGCCCTTTCTTGAGGCTTTCTGCCACTCCTGTGTCTAGAGTGGATGACAGCAGAGTCAGTGTTGGCAACTGGTGAGGGAAACTTCTGGAGCTGTGATGTCACCCAAGAGCTGGATTCCCAGCCCCTGCAGTCACAGCTGGGAAACTGGGTACTCAGCCTAATCCCAACAGTTACTCAATTGGACTGCAAAGTGTCAATGAACCAGTCTATTGCCTAGTGACTGTTATTTTAGCTCTAACACATGGCACCTAATTGCCACTTTTTGCAGTTCCCTGAGATTCACTTATTAATAAGCTATTAAACATCTACTTGAAATCACTGCATTGTAATGAGCTGAGGTCACTGCCCACACAGCCATCCCAGCGCCCAAATTGGTAGGAAAGCACCTAAAATCCCGTGAAGGGGAGCAGGCCTGCAATTTCAGGCTGGCAGAGTAACAAGACTAAAATACAGATGTAACATTAGCCCTGCTGATCATTCCCATCTCAGGGAATCATCAGTTTTCCTCCCATATACAAAGCTGATGGGCTGAAGGACTTCCAAGCTCCCCATGAAGGTCTTAGGGAAGAAACAACAACCTGAAGGAACTGAGAGTCATTGCTTTTTAGCAAGATTGTTTTTGAATTGGAAGCAGGAATGAAATCACTTTAATCTCAAACAATAAGTAGAATTCCAAGTTTGATTCAGGTTTGTTCTTTTCTGGTCATTTTGGTGTTTAAGATAAGGCAAAGGAAATGTGATTTGTCTCAGAGAAGTTCATCGTGGGAGGGACTTATCAGGAAGAGCTTCTTCAATACAGTCTGGGGATTGCCTGGTTTCTTCTGTCCTTGCTGTTGGCTCATCTTGCCTGGATCTCTATATTTTCTCCAGGCTGTGGGCTCTTTGGGAAGCACTGCCTGTGAAATGGTACCACACATCATGAAGGGAGACTTTCTCCTGAGGAGAGCACCCTGCACTCCCTGCATATCCTCTAGCTGTTGCTCCTGAGCCCCTGTTCCCTTTCAGTCTGTGACAAGTTGATGTTTGATGGCCACCTCTGGAAAAGCTTCCTGGCATTAAGACTTCAGTGACAAGGAGAAGAGGAGGTTATCACAGTTCACACTCGTCTCAACTGTGCCCTGTCCATACGGCAAGTGTTCCCTCTTTGTGGGTCACAGCCCTTAAAAATGGCAAGAGATTCTGCTTCTTTTTTTCCTTTCCATTCCTCTCTCAGTGAGGACAGCTGACTAATGAGCACTCTAAGTGAAGCCCCCCATCAGGCTGATGTCCTGAGCAGGCTTGCTCCTGCAGGGAATGCACAATGGAATGGGTTTCCTGGTCAGGGCAACCTCTGTGCTCCTTGGGGATGCTCATGCTTTCCTGGTTTCCAGGCTCATGTCCCCTGCCATGTGAAGTTCCAGCTGCAGGTATGGAAGAAGCAAAGAGGCCAGACCAGCCTCCCAGGGAGAGGGGAGATTGCAGTCGGATCATTGCAAACAAGGCTTCATTAATTATAAGTGGACAGGTTCCTCTGAGCTGCTGTAGCTCTGCATGAGTCACATTCTAGTAAAGCTGGGTTTTTTTCAGGGGTTTGAAATAGTGTGATGGATAAATAAGGAACCAGCTGTGCTCTGAAGCCAGCCCTACCAGAGCCTTTCTGCAGCAGTAGCCCACAGCAACCTCCTCTCTGCCTCACTCTGCACTCCCATCCCTTGGGTTCTGCCATCTGGTCCTGCTCTCTAGGCTTCTTGTTGCTAGCAGCATGTTTTTGTCTCTTGTTTAACCTCTTTTCCAGCCTGTGGTTTCAACCTTTGGTAATGCACAGACAGATGTTTAGAACAACACAGCTGAGGAATCCAGTTGTAGGACACCCACTTGGCTGGTCTGTGCCTCCCTCCTCCATCTCGGACATGGTCCTGGCTAAATGAAAGCAGAAGAAACAACGAAACCAGAAAACGCTGGCTTCTGACTAGGAGCTGCTGCTGGACAGCTTCTCTTCTGTTTTCTGTCAACAGACTATGGCTTACATGACTCTGGGCTGACTACTGTCAGGCCCCTCACAGGGAGAGACTGGAGTGTACCCCAAGGCTCTGAAGGAGGTGGCTGGAGGGCCAGGCTGGGTGTCTGTCTGGAATGGCTTGTCTGTCTGCTGGGAACATCTCCTTGCCTGGGTGCTGTAAGCACCAGTGTGCTGAGCTGCATGTATCTCCTGGCAAAAGCAAGGAGTGGGAATGCTGTCCATGGAGCATTTGCTGCCTGGGTTTGTAAATTCAGAAGCTGTGTTTCCTGCCTCTCTGTCTGTGGTTACAAAGGTCCTCTCCAGAGGTTTCTCTGCACTGCTGCCTTGAAGTTGTTTCTCCATCCAGCTCCCCAGGGCTGCCAGGTCCTCCCTCCTGGTGCGAGCGGCTTTTTTTTTTTCAGAGAAGCTGAGACTTGTACCTCTAAAAGGCTGTCTCCACACCCTGATTTTTAAGATGGTGAGGCTGGCCAACCTTTCCCTGTCCTTCAGCCCCAAGTAGCGAGAGCACTCCTTCTTCCTCTGTGGGATATGCAGGCAGCTCCTGAATCTATGGAATGTGTCCCATCTGCAGCGTGTTAGAGGTCTGCTCACAGTGGAGGAAGAAGCACATGTGGGTTGTGAACCCTTCTGAAGAGGAAGAAAAGTGTCTAATTAATCTAAGGGATACAGTGCCTGGAGCTACATCTGGGGGCCAACTGGCCCTGAAGGGTGGCTTCCAGGTGTTGTGCTCCTGAGGGGGTCAGGCAGAGTTGGTGTGGAACCAATGGGCATGAGAGCATGAGGGATCCTGGTTCAGAGGAACCCTCATCAGCACAGTGTTGAAGAGCCCCTTCTCCGTGTCCTTTGAGAGGGGTCAAGGAGATGTGACTCATGCTCATGTTTCCAGAACCACAGCCCACTTTGACCCCTCTGCCTCTGGCCACATGGCTTTGATCCTTGGCTGCCCAAGCACCCCTCCTTCTCCGCTGTAGCAGGGGCAGAAACAAAGTGCCATGCCATCAGCAAAGTCATCCTCTCTTGCTTCTATGTGACTCCCTTGCTTTCTGTGCTGTCTCCCAGGTCTGCCTCATTTACCTCAGCGCCCTTGGCCCTGGAAAGCATGGCCTGGGAGAGGTGCTGCAGCTGCCTCTGCCTGCGGCCTCTCCTCTGGTGCCATCTCTGTTGCCTAGAAGCTCATGCAGTGAATTAAAGGGAAGTGAAGGCAGCAAAGAGCATGTTGAGCTGCCCATCTGCAGCTCACGGCCTCAGAGGAGCCCTGTGCTCTTTGCTGATGGGGGCTGACCCTGCTTCCCACTTGCTGTGCCCATCTCTCTGCTGCTGCTCTCCCTTCCTGGCACAGGCTTGATCTCAGCAGTGAGCAGAACAACCATGGGCGCTCTGCCTGTGGGAGCTGCTGAGAAAGGAGGTGTTTGGTGTTTGCTGAGCAGCACACTAAGGCCCAGGCAGCACTAGGCCTCCCCCACGTACCCTGTGCTGCCTCTTTTCCAATGGGTTTGTGTGCGGGGATGGCCAAAGAGGAAATGGACCATGGGGGTGGGAGGCAGTGAGCCCATGCCCAAGCACCTGCACCAGGGAGGCAGTGGCTCCTGGGCCTGTGCCTGCAGCCCCTTGATCCAGCTGGCCTTGGGGTGTCGAGGCCTGTGGATGGCCCCCACTCTGCCTCAGCGCCTACTGGGATTAAACAGTGATGGTACCCGTCCCTGCAAAAGCAAAGGAAGATGTGCCTGTGTGAGGCTGAAGGAGCTTGGTATCTGGCTCTAAGGTGAGTTACTGTGAACACAGAGTGAAGCTGGTTGGAGAAGGGATGCCATCTCCCTGGGCCAGGATCTACTTCAGCCAGGGGCAGCTGTGAGAGGTATCGAAGGCCATTGATGGCTTTATTGGGTTTGCACATCATTCCCCAGTCCTGTGAGGGAGACATAGGCTCCTGCAGCTTCCCTACTGCTGGGGCCCTGAGTGCATGCTTCTGCGGAGGTGCTGCCAGGTCCCCCTTCTTCTCTGGGGAGACCCAGCACTCCAAGGAGCAAGAAAACATTTGTATCCCAAAGCGAGCCTGCTCCAGGGTTGCCTGCTCTAGCTTTGAGTACTGCCCTGGCTCTCAGCTGCTTGGTTGATGGCGTTGATAATTTTCTTGTGTCAGGTTTAGGCACAAGCATTCTTTCCACTGCTGCATAAGAAAGTAATTAGGTGAGGACGGAAAGGACATTCCTCTTCCTCAGAACAAAGAAACGAGCCCAGGCTGTTATCAGGCACTGCTCACAGCACGCAGGGCCATGCACACCTCTGCCCAAGTGGGTCGGTGGGTGGGCAGGTGGGCGAGCTGGCGGCATCCCAGGCAGTGCTAAACTTCCACACTCTTCTGATGCTGCTGCCCTGTAAACCAGCTGCCTATGCAAGGTCACTGCCTGAGCCCACTCAGCCCCCTCGCTCCCCTTGTACTGGCTTACCTGCCAAGTTACCTCCCTTCTCCTTCACTTGCTGGGGATGTGCTGGGGTCTTGCTCTGCTCCAGACTCAGCATGCCTTTTGGGGGACTGATTCCCTGTGCTTCTGCTCCTTTCCTGGCTCCTCTGAACCTGGAGGGAAGGCAGGCATACTCTCATCCCAAGAAGACTGTGGTGTGAGAGGGCCTAAAAGTCAAGGGGCAGTGGGAAGAAGGAAGCTGAAGCCACCACTTTCAAACAGGTGAGGCTTTGGGAGCACAACAGCTGGAGGGTGGAGAGGAGGTTCTGGGAGAGCTGGACCCCTCTGCCATTAAGTTTTTTGGGAAGCAGATAGCTTGGTGAGGGCCAAGGGAGGCGGCAGCTGCAGTGGGAGAGGCTGGCTGGAGAGGAGTGCCAGGGGAGCAGAGTGCTGTGAGGGCTGGGGGCGTAGTGGGCACAGAAGGAAAGCCAGTGCCCTGTGTTGTAGACACCCGACATATTGAAAGTGACAAAAGAAATGAGAGAAAATCATGAGCTGATATGACAATTTGCCTTTTAAACCCAGCAGCTGAGCTGCAGTACGAGCCCCTACCCCAAGGGCTGCTGCCAGATGTGAGGGTGCACCCAAAGCATTGCTCCATGCTCATGCAGAGTTGCTCCTGTTCTCCCACAGGCATCCAGGCACAGCATGCACAGCTGGGCTGGCAAGTGAAGTACACCTTCTGTCTGCCTGAAATTGGCATGGTGAAAACATGTTGGTAAGTGTTACTGGCCAGAGCACCCATGGTAGGGACATAGGCTGCTGAACATTTCCTTCCCCTGAGCACCTGTGGTGCCCTCCTCAGCTTCCTTGTGTGCCAAGATACAGTCAGAGATCTTTAGCCATTCGCCAAGCTCACAGTCGCTGCTGTGGGCCAGAATAAGCCCATCCCAAATATACCCTGTTGCTGGGCTGGGACAGCCTGCCCTGCCCAAGAATGCCAAGGGCAGCAGAGATGTGGCTGAGGACAAAGACAAGCTGATGTGTGTGGCTGAGACAGGATTTCTGCCTCCCTTTTTTCCTTCCTCTTCCTCTCCCCTCAGTCTTTTTCAGTGTATATAAAACAGTCATTCCAAGTCATCCCTTAACCTCCAGGTGCCCATGCAGAGACAGATGCAGGAAGAGATGGACATCTACACTAAGCTGGTGGGATATGTTTCCTGCAAGATTTCTCAGCTGAAAGACCTGGAGCTTTTAGGTGGGTCATTATAAAGCCCTGAGCTGGGTTTGAGGGTATGGGAGAGCTCCGTAGCCAGGGTGGGATGGCAAATAAGGCTCTTCCTATGGCCATGTCTTTCTCCTGTGAGATGTGATTCAGGCAGCAAGAGGGCTAGCGGTGCCGAGGCAGCTCTGCAAGTCCCCAGCCGCTGGGATTCGGCCCCGTGTCCCTGCTCCCTCCACCCCACACCGGGGCTGCTCCGCCTTGCCGAGCGCTTCCAGCAGCGGCGGGAGCCGTTGGCTCGCTGCGGGCCGGGCGGCAGGGAGGGCTGCGGGGCTGCGCGCCGGCCGCCGGGCAGGCGGCGGACGGGTCTCCCCGGCCAGGCAGGGGTTAAGGCGTCTCTGTTGTAGTTTGTTTCCCTTTGCCAAAGTGGGTGTTGCTGGAATGTCTCCTCTCCTAAGGAGGGGGGCCGAGCCGTGTCCTCTGGAGAGGGGGGATGTCAGCATCAAAAAGACACAAAAGGGGGAGGTTTCCAAAAATAAAACCCTCCATCCCCTCTAGGCGCTGCCAGTGCCAGAGGCGGGCGCGAAGGTGCTCGGAGCTGCCTGCGGAGCGGAGCGCGGGAGCTCGCCGCCAGCCCGGCGAGCGGGACCGGCCGCCTCTCTCGTCCTCTCCCCTCCTCCTGCGGGGCTGCTCGGCAGCCCGCGAGCCCCTCTCGCCTCTGCCGTCCGCGCCCCCGGCCCCGGCGGGCGGCAGGTCCCGGCGGCGCCCCGGAGCCGGGATGGGGCGGTGAGCGGCGGG